>QTSX02004383.1:0-253211 GCA_014839935.2 Entomophthora muscae
ATATGTAAATTTTAACTATTTTATTCTTTATTTTATTTTTTTGTGATTTAAAATCACTAACGCAAAAAATGACATCTTGAATTAATTTGAGATGGCGTAAATTGAAGTGGCGTTTTTGAGATGGTGTGTCCTACTGCTTATCCTCAGGCAGGGGGCCAACAATGTCAAGGGCCTGCTGTTCAAGGCAACTGTGGTGAAATAAACTCTCTGGTAGTCAACATATTGTCTACTATCAGGGAGTCAACTACCAGATATGTAAATCTATTAGTAGTTTTGGCTTTTCCAATGTAAGCTAATTTTTACTAGTAATTCAGGGGTATGAAACCAAAAATTGAGATTAAAAACACTGGAGATGACTCTGTTTAATAATTCCATTGGTCAAGAGATCAATTTAAGAGGTAATTTATATGTAAATTTACTATTAAAAATTAAAACCACCTGTAATTGACACTCTAAAAGTAAAAGTGATAAAATCAACAATTTTTAGCCAAATCCTAAATGTATTAATAAAAACACATCTGTGTGTATATAAATTTTGTTATTTACTATTACATATTTATTATTGGTGTTCATAGTTGTTAATTGGGCTCCCAAGCACCACTATACTGTATTTAGTGATATATACATTAATCAACTACTCCCATTGTTTCACATTATGTACATTCCAGATTACTAGATCAATTGGTGCTACATAAATTAAGCCTAATTGATAATAGATTTCATATTTAAATTATAGAAAACAGAAAGTTGACCCCCCCCCTGTTTGAAAATATCCACTTGTCACATGATCAGTCTGACATTTAACAAATTAAAGGCTCAAATTTAAGCCTAAATTAATAAGTGTCACACTATGGGTGCTGGTTGACACCCACCAAATTGACACCTTATCAGGGTGAATAGTGTTGAGTATATACTTCTAGGAAGTATAATAAAGATAAAGGGGGGAAATTAAGAAGATAATGATACTTTATTTGATATGAATATTGGGTATTATATAGTATCATGGGAAGCCACATGTTATCCATGTATGTCATGGTGGTCATGGGGCTTATCTGAGTAATGTTCCATCTAGATCATGAGGTTTGTCTGAGTGTTGTTCCTTTTAGGACTTGAAAGGTTTGATCCCATAATAGATAGGCAATTGATAAGAGTGCCACTGACTTAATGATCAGTTGGGGATCACTTGGGGAATCACTTCCCCAAGAGGGAGTAATCAAGATGTTGTGACACTAGTACAGAGAGCTTTTTAACATTTTAACACACAATATGGTAAATAAGCTGCTCCCAGCCCCCCTGTACACTCTAACCACTAATAAACACATTCCCATTCATTTAATCTTTTAGTATATGTTTTAATTTTTAATTTTTTTGCACATATGAAACTGCCTTGATTTTGGGTTAACTTTCAAACCCTTTTTTAAATTAAGCAAGTTTTATATGTAAAAAACATGGTATTTTTAACTTTTTTGGCCAACTCTGGGAAATTTGACAGTGAGAATTCAGCTTTTTTTCACTTGAAAGTGAGTATTAGGTTTTTTAAGCTGGTCAACAGTGCCAAAATTGATGCTTTACTAATTTTTGGGTGGTTAACCCCTAATAAAAATCCCACATAATACCTTTTTTGCAAATATGTTCTATTACCCTCCCTACTACTCCCACTATCATTTTTTATTTTATTTTAAAATACCTTTTTTCTTTGATTAAGCCCTAAGATGTTATGCTGAACCTAACATATTTGAGGCTTCATCAAATATCACTTATTTTCTATGTTTTTACCCTTTAAATCTATAGTTTTTGCTTTTATTTTGCTTTCCTTTACTTTGTTATGTTCTTTTCTTACTAAATAAGACTTTCTATGTATACTTATTACTTATATTTTGCTTTGTTTTATCTTTTTGTGTTTTTTATAGCTTTTATATTGTTTTATTTACAGCACTAAACTGTTTTTAGCCAAAATCATCTAAAAACACCAAGCAATCCAAGCACCAAGCCTCCAAAGCTCTGAGGTCCCTTTCACTACCACCAAGCGTACCAAGAAGCCTGCCAAGTCCAGGGCAACCTCTCCCCCAACACCATCTCCCCTCCACCTTCATCTCCTCCACAATTACTCTCCCAATAAAACTGATGATGATCTCACTGATCATTCCTTTTACCAGTCTGAGGCTGACTCAGAGCCCACCAAAAAACAGTGTGCTAAAAAGGAAAAGGATGTAAAAAATTCTACTTCTTCTTCTGGCAAGGACAAGAAGACCTCTAAGCAGGCTTAAGGAACCCCTCCCCTTCTCCCCCTGGTGGCTCTTCTCCCCTCTCTTCTTCTGATTATCAGGAGGAGCCTGAGGACTATATAAAGAAGTTCAAGGCCACCAACTATGTGGCTTGGGATCCACTGGCCATTCACAACATTTGCAATGTGGATGGGGATTTCAAAGTCCCCAAGCACTTTTCCCATTTATTTCTCCACTATTTCTGTGAAAGGCGGCCCTGGTTATATGGCCAATAATTACATATTCAATTGTAATAATCAGAAGCGCCAAACCAAGAGCAAACACTTTGTTGTGAGGAAAAGTCTTGTGGAGCCCACCTGAACACCAAAGCTGGGAAATGATGACTGTCAAGAAGGAAAAACACACATGTGAGTCCCCCAATTATTTAATCATGAGTATGTTCAAGTGATACCTCATGCAAGTTATCCTTACCTCTTTCCACCTCTGCACCTCCAATATGACCATCAAGGCCCTGCAGCATCCCAAGCCCAACAATCTCAAGTTGGTGACAACCCAGGAGCTTCTGGTTAAGCTCATCAGCAACAATGTGATAGAGGGGGCTAAACTAACTAAGTTTGCCTCCCATCCTGGTGAGACAAACCACCAAGATACCGCCCAGTGAATCACTGGGACAGCTGCTCTAAAAAGGGACTAAAATGAGGACACAAGGGCTAGCCAAGTGAAGTAGGAGTTCAACCCCATCAATTCCAGGCCTTTAAGCAGCCAGGGAGTACATGTAGATGTGTATTTCAGGACAACAGGTGTCTCCTGAGGGGAAGACTTCACATCTTCCAGTGAAGGAGAGGAAGACACAGCAGTTTTCATAACTGGAGGGCCAACCATACCAGGATTGAGGGAATACAAGTTGATGTCATTGTAGGTAAGACTTTTGTACAGGTCTCTCCAGTAAAGAGCAGGTCATTAGCCCTGGCTGGTAGGTCACCAAGCAGGTACAGGATTCTAGAAGGGTCATTGCTTGCAAGATGGGCAGACAAGGAGAGACGTCCCCAACAATCAGGAAAAGTAGACCATATAAAAAGTAACACAGGTGTCAGGTAAAACACAAAAAAACTTGAGGACAGGGAACAACATTTCCTGAATCTCTGAAAATTTTGAGAGCAAAAGGGGGAATTCTCATATCTCAAACAGTAGTTTTGGGTTTTCTGGGGTAGCTGGGGAGGAAAATACTTGATCTGTTGCTTCTAGGCTTGAAGATAACTTGGGGACAGCCACATAAGACTTTACAGCCAATAAGGGCAAAGACGGGTTTGAAACAGAGCAAAAACAAGGTAAAATCAAGCTTAAAGTAAGTTTTATCTTAACTTTTGACTCAAAATTCAAGTTCATATTTAGCTTCCAAAAGCAAGCGTAAGTAGACAAACAACTATACACTAACGCCAACTCTAGTAGCTTAGAGAAACAAGCCAGGAGCAATAGGAACAGTGTAAAGGTAATAAACAAAAGTATCTTACTAACCAATCAACTAGAGAACTCTAAAAGGATCCCATAATTATAAAACTAGAAAAACAGATGTTTATTCCAGATAAGAGAATGAGCAAGCAAGAGACCTGAGGTCCCCTTGCTTGACTTAAAGGATAGGGTTTGGGTTCAAATAGTCAGGTGACAGATTCATGCCAACTGATTGGTCAGAGGAGAAAATTTTCAAAACAGGGCCAGGGGGCTGAAAGGTTTCTTGTCAATTTCCGCCTTGTTCTGATTGGCTGGGTCTCTTGGGTGTATTTGAAGTCCCATTTCTTCTAACTGGGTTCTTTTTGAAAGTGTTGATGTGGCCTGATTTGATTGGTTATCCCTGATTATTTTTAAAAGTGGGCAACACCAGGCTAGTAAATAGTCTAAACTTATCAATGTTTCCTCTTAGAGAGGGGCAGCTGAGGCAGGAGAATCAGCTAGATATGCCAATAAAAATCTCTCCTCTACAGTATGTGCTAAATCCCCAACATAATGGAGCAGTTTGGCAGGAATTTGGAAGGTTTTCTTTGTTTGATGGGGAAAGATTGTCTGATCCAATGCCAAAGAGTGGAGTAGCTTTACAAACAAAAGAATTTCTGCTAATCCCCTTACCCCCAGGCTTCAGACGTCCTCTTGGAGCTTACACTCACCCATGAGATCAAGAAGCTCTCAAGTGGTAAATGCTTCATCCTGAACAACAACAGGCCAACTATCAAGGGTTTTATTATCTGTTACTCCACAGAGCAGAACCTGCTAGAGTTAAAAAGGACATTAACCTGGATAGTTGATGGTATCTTTGCCACCTGCACCTGGATGTTTTATCAGATCTGGATCATACATGCCCAGATAAACATCTGGGTGATTCCAGTTATGTTCTTTCTTCTTCTCAGGGCCACTGAGGCCATCTATACCCGCACCTTTGACATCCTCTGCTGGGAACTTTCCCAGAATATCTCTCCTCACACCCACACCAACCCTCCTGATGCTGAAAAGGATCAGGCCACCCTGGACACAGAGGAAAAGGCAAGGCTAAGAGCTCTTGGCCCACACATATGTATTATGGACTTTGAGCCTATTCAGTTCAATGCATATGAGCAGCTGTTTGATGGTGAGGTGCAAGGATACCACTTCCACTACTGCCAAGCAGCTGTTTTCAATGTGCAGGCCAATGCTGACCTTAGTAGGTTGAGCTGGAGGGATACCTCAGACACCTGAAACTTTTTGCTGGCACAATTCAGTGCCTTGGCTTTTTTAAAGCCAGAGCACACTGCACAAGGGTTTGAGGTTCTCTCAAAGGATCCCTACATAGTGAAAAATTCAGAGTTCTGGAATTTTCTTGAGTAAATGAGCCCCAGTGAATTAGGAAGGTTGTCACTTAGAGGCAAGGCAAGTCTAGAGTCAAGGCCATCTGGAACATGTACCCAGCTGCCATTAATAGCAAGCTGAAGATAACTTCAGCAATCAAGGCATACTACAAGCACCTCAAGGCCAATTTTGGGCTTCACCCAAAGTTGAAAAAGTTCTTTTCCCTCATTCAACATAAGCAGAAGAAGACTATCTTCAAGCTCTGGGATCCTGCCAACTGTGTCCCCCCATCAAGCCAACCACCAAGTTGACCTTCTTCACCAAGTCCATCCAGAGTGCAACCAAGCACAAGTACAAGGCCTCTGAGCTCAAGCAGCAGCTTGAGCTAATTGAAAATTCTCTTATTAAAGGGGCAAAATGAAGAAGGGGAAGCAGGGGGAGAAATAAACTTACTTGCTTCTATGCTTTTTACTTTTAGCTTTTTGGTTTTGATCATTTACTTTTTAGTTTTAAGTTTTGTGTTTTTTAATTTAATTAGATAGTAATGATTTTTTGTATATAAATAGTAAGTTTAAGGTATAGGTTCAAGGTGATGGTATAAGAAAAATATTATATTTTGTTAATTTATCTGTAAAAAATGAGATATTTTCAGTTGTTCTTATATAAATTATTACAAATAAATATTATAAGTTTCTTAAATTTTGTATCACTTATAATGTTGATTTATCTTTTTTGTATCATTAGAATTTAAATTTTTATACCAACAAAAAATATTTTTATAGTCAAGAGTGTAAATTACATAGTGAAATGAGAAATAATTCCCTATTTTCCTTATTCTTTAAAGTTAAGGTATGTTTTATTGCATTTTTGAGCAATTTTGGGGTCACTTTAGTATATCAAAGTTGTAGAGATAAATTCTTTATATTAAAAGTATTCAGAACATAAAGTACTATTAATTAAAAAAAGTGTCAACTTCCAGAAGTTGATCAGACAAAAAACCAAATTATCACTTTACATAATAGTTGACTACCAGAGGATTGATTTAACCACAGTTGTTGTTCAAGCATAGTGGTCTGGTATCACCTGAGGGGCAGGTGTCTAAAGAAAAAGCTGCTGAACCCAAGGGATCAGAGGGGTTTCCATGAAGTGGAGTTGGTTACTCTGCAAATTCCCAAGCTAACCACCTGGGGAGAAAATATTAGAGAGAAATTATCAGGAAGAGAGTCATTGCTTACCTCCAAAAGCCCAGATAGAGGACATATGGGTCATTATTTTAGGGATTAGGCCATTTTCTAATGCACATGCTGCTCAAGTCGCAGCATAACACAGTTTGATTTTGAAAAAGTAACTAGTTACAAATTTTATATTTAAAACATTAATAACTCAATGAAAAATTAATATTTTTTCACATTGTAAAATATCAAAATGAAGCTAAGAATCCCATCTTTCTATTGGTGTTTAACATTTAATATGTATACTATACTCAATATCAAAGCAAAAGTAATTTAAAAGATTATAATCCAGATTTTATTATATGATTCTATCTAATGATATAAAGTAGATCACTTCAAAGCTAATAAAAACTCTTTTTTTAATATACAAAGTATTTTTTTATTTAACCAAATTAAAGATAAGATTGAGAGCTTTATTTTTGCATTTATTTTATTTAAAAAGCTCAATTATTTAGGATTTTATGGCAGTTTGAAGTTAGGATGTTTTTATCACTGTTTAGATTGATTTTAAGGTTCAAGTGAGCTTCGAACCTCAAATTAAGCATTCTTTAAATGGAATTCTTTAATATTTTATCATTTTAAAAATATGCAGAAGAGTTACAATTAACTGAATACATCATTTTAATTGATTTGCATTGATTACAAAGAGGATATGATGTAAAATAATATTTAGCTGCTTCACATGTATCACTTGTGCATGAAAACTGGGTATTTAATCAATTCTGCAAACATAAATTCAAGTTCAAACTATAATAAAAGCTATCACATCATTTCTTTCAGAATGGTGTCATTTAGCTTGGTATATAAGAGCTAAAGCACCACAAAGCTTCTAATCCAAAAGACCCCATTCAAAGGCCACATTCTGATCAGAACTACTCCATCATTAAGGCGCATTTCAGAGATCTGACCTAATTACAGATTCAAAATACTACCATGTCCTCAGTTAAATTTACTTCTGCCATGCTACCCTTTTTTTCCTTGGGAGCTTCAACAAAAAGAGAGAGAATTGCAATGTTAAAAAAGGCATTCCTCTTTATTGCTGGTGATGATCTTGATAATTTATCAAGCACTTCCTTACTCAAACTGAATTTGGGAGATCTCAGTTCCTGCCAACTATTCAAATTCAAAAAGACAATGAGTTCATTGAAAACTTAAAGGATCTCATGAAATCTTCTCCCCAAAAACATCTCCCAGCCTTGCGATCTCTGGTTACTTCCAGTTACTCTTTAAAAGAGCTTAATGATATGGGGTTTAATATAACCAAAAGTGAGTTTGAATACTCAAGAAAAATATATAAAAATAAAAATGTAAGCTTAAACAAAAAAAGCCAAAAAAATAATAACTATTCATTAAAAAAAAGAAATAACTAAAAAAATAATTAAAAAATTGCTGGAAAATTCTTTTGAAACAAGCCAGTTTACAAAAAAAGTGCCTGAAAAAAGTTATAAAGATATAGAAAAAGAGATGAGTAATTACTCAACTGAAATTAAATACTCTCTCTACTTAAAACAAAAAAAGAAATATATGGAAATATGAAAATAAAAAATGAAATTTCAGTTTCAATTTCTACTTACTATAAATTAATTCCTAAAAATATAATAAAAAGTAAAAAACAAACCAATATGTGCAATATTTGTAATTTAAAAAATTCACTAGAAAAAAAGAAGGAAAAATGTGAAAGTAAAAACTTGCCATTACCAGAATCTATAGACAATGACTTAAAGACTATTAATCAGCACCAAGACTTTTATGTTCATCAAAATTGTGAATATAAAAAAGATATTAATGAATTAGATGATGAGTCTTGTGTTGTAGTTATAGATTATAAAGAAAACTTAAAGGTTGGAGGTGGTCCAATTGAGACCAATAATTGTTTTTATTCAAAAAAACCAATCTCATTATTAGGGTTTGCATTAGTTTTTAAGAAAAACAATAAAATTAAATATGAATATCATGATTTTTTGTCTCAAATATTATCACATGATTCTTTATTTTCAGGTGAGTGTTTTATAAAAATTCTTAAATTAGATAGATTTAAAAAAATAAAAAATATAAAAGTATGGACTGATAATGGAAATCATTTTAGATCATATGAATTTTTATATTACTTATTTAAAGAGGCACCTAAATATATTAAGTGTTCTATAAAATATAATTGTTTTGTGGAATGTCATGGAAAAAGCATTGTTGATGGTCACTTTGGTGTAATATCAAAAACATTAAAAGAGAAAGAAAATCATCTTTATATTAAGAATATAAATGATATTAAAAATATTTTTGAGCAAGAAGAAAAAAGAAAAGAGTTATATAAATCAGCGCTATCAGGCTCAAATATTTCTCAAAAGTCATTCTTTTATATTTATGAGAGAAAAGTTAGGCCTATAAGGAAAGAGCTCAAAGTTAAAAATCTGCGCATTAATCTTTCATATTTGATAAAAAATGGGAAGTTGTATACTTCACCTTTAACATTTGAAAGTTTCTCAGAATATTCTGAGATAACTTATCATTTGAAATCACGTGATGATACCAGAGAAACAAAAATATCAGAAGATGCTAGTGGTGCACTAGGGCAAGTTCATGAAGTAGGGCAGCTTACTAGAGGGTGTATTTTAAATAGAGTTATCAGTCTTTCAAAAACAACAACATTTTTTTCTGAAACAAACTAAGAATATTTATGATGAGCCAAAGATAGGGTAATAGCACTTATAGCTTTGGGGCTGCTATTACTCTCCCATGCAACTCATCATAAATATTTTTGGTTTGTAGTTTGTAGTAGCAATTAAGATATTTTCAGTAATACTATATGTTGCAATTTTCAACTCTAAAATTGATGATTTATTTTTAAAAAAAATCATCTAGGCCCAAGATCAATTAAAGTTTTGGAATTTGTTGATTGTATTTTAAGCTTTCTGAATAATTTGAATATGAATAATGCAATTAAGTTATAAAAGAATAAATCTGGCGCCTAGGCATAACAAGAAAAATAATGACCCATATGTTGTGGCTAGAGAGGAACCCAGATGGAGAGCATCTGTAATTACTAGAAGAGAGAAGGAATAGGAGGACTAGATGAAAGTCATCTATAGTGGCCAAGAAAGAGATTAAAGAACATAAGAGAAATAAATAGAAAGATTAAATAAATAATAAAGAGAGAAAAGAATATCCATAAAGTTTTATTTATTTAAGATAATAGACCAGAAGACAGGGAAGATTTGAGCTGGGACAGGGAACCGTTTAACACTTTGGTGCACAAAGTGTTAGCGGTTTGACCGGCTCAAGCAGTGCAAATTATATTCCTAGTTGAATTGAGGTGGAGCTTCAGAAATGGTCAAGTTTTGCATGCTGCAATCATTGACTGAGTTGTGGGCATGTTTCCTGATTAATATGACTGGTTGAAAGCTTTAAGCTTAAAGTATTATTGAGAATATAAAGAATCAATCATTTAAGCTTCCGAGAGAGTAAGGTTGTAAGCTTATTTTATTATAGAAGAATGAGGGCGCCAATAGTTTAAGCTTTTGAAGAAAGTGATTCTGAAGGCAGAAACATTGGGAAAAGGACACTATAAGAAGGAGACTAGCTGTTAAGTTACAGGAGCTTTTTTGCAAATCTTTTGGTTGCAAGCAAAAACTTTGTGAAGCGCTTAATCTGCATCTTAATGGTTACAAGTCTGGTTGGTTTGAAATGACCAGATGTCTTCTGAAGTGTTCATAAAGCCCTTGTTGGAAGAGTAGCTGGTCAAAAAGACTCCACAACAGTGGCAAATTAGGTCTTCAAGAGGAAACAGAGAAAAGCAGACCAAGATCATGAAAGGGACCAATAACAATTTATATCACAGAAGGTTGCTAATGAGGTCTTCCTTCTGTGTTAATAAAGGCTTTCCTGACCCCTAGTCTCCCTTTTGGAATCATCAGAGGATTCACTTTTGTCTTTTTCATAGAACTAGTATCCCTGAGAATGGCATCCTAACCCAGTTAGACCCTGGCTTTGACCAGGTCACACTTTAGTGCCCTCCCAGGAGCAGGTAGTATGTCTATTACAAAACATATTCAAGCATAGTTTGTCAGATCATCACATTTTGCCATTTTCTTATGACTAGCATGCCTGCAGGATGTCACCTCAACCCAGTTAGACCCTGGCTTTGACCAGGTCACACTTTAGTGCCCTCCCAGGAGCAGGTAGTCTGTCCATTACGAAACAGATCCAAGTCTATATTTCATCTTTTACACGTGTTAGATTTTTTACTCTTTATAGATTTGGTTGCTGCTCCTGCCTGGTCTATCCCTGAAGACCATTGTGGTTTCTGGGTTTATGATTTGGGGTGGGCAGTACTCTACCAAACCCTGGTTTGGCTGGTTAGATTATATCTGTATGATTTAAACTAGGTGTTGGGTACTACTCCTCCATGATGTTTGTCGGGGTGGGGTTCCTGTATTGGGTTTATTCGTCCCGGTTCACTTTCTGGACTGTTATTTCAAACGCTGGGTGCTGCAATAAATTCTTGAATTTGCTGGTTGCTTTTGTTTATGGTTTGAGGAGCAGAAGTTGGGTTTGAAAGTCCTGCCACTTTTGAAAAGCATGGTAAACTTGATGAGAACGGTTGGTGAATCTGAACTTTTCATTCTGGATTATTATCGGTCCACCTTGTCCATAGAAAGAATGTATACATGGTTTGAAGCTTGCAAGTGTCAATGAGACCCTGCATTCTGTTTAGATTAAATAGGATGTCAAAGGATTGGTTTAATAGGCCTGATTGGCCTCCAGTATGCAAATCATACATGCAGGATCTGACAATCCTGAGCTTTTTTAACAGGTTGTACTTTTGCGGTACCATTCTCTTCTAAACCTTACTTTTTGTGGTATATACTTCCCAGAAGTATGTATGCGGCACTAACATTTAAAATCCTGTGCATTATTTACTTCCTTAACCTTGCAACTACTTCACTGAAAGGTGTGGTTAAATTAGGGACTTGGTTCATGGTAGTGTATAAATTTTCCAGTAAAGCAACTAGGGGCTGTTATGGGATTATCTCAACTTGGAGCTAATTACAATCCTTTAAGAAGATTTATCTTCAAGTTCAACTTGTATGCCATATTTTTTGCCCAGTGTCTTTTGGGATGATGGTTTGGCTAGCTAAGCTTTGATAGGACCTGTCTACTAAGTACCTGCTACCAAATTGCCATTGAAGCACCATTTTGGCTTGAAAACTGATGCCCTTTTATGATACTTTAGGGCTGCCTACAATAGAGTATCAACCTTAAACTGAAAAGCAGATTAAAAAACTAATGCACCTTTAAAACATCTCCGGGTCTTTGAAACGAGAGTCTACTGAGTTACCTTTTACCTGTAAGTCCTCCAGATGCTTGGGATTGAATAAAGATCCTGTCACAACTTATTTAGGCTGGTCTGATGGTTACTCTTAATCAGTTGAAGCTGGATTAGCTATTTGAGATTGGCTGGAATTAGTTAAAAAATCCATCCAATGAGTTAAGAAATTGCCAGGATAGTTCTTGGTGTAGGTTCTCAATGAAGGGAGTATTTTTCGCTTGGTCAAGCATAGTACTGCTCTTTGACAGGTTTCTGACCTTGATCACTGCAATTTGTCAGATCATATTCAAAGAAATGTACCAAAGCTAGAACTTATAGAGTTTAAACACAGCTTTAGAAAGGATGGTTAAGTTTTAGAGAAAAATGGTGAATCCAAGGCAGAGGACATCAAATTCAGATCAGCTGCAAATATTCTAAATACAATTATATTTAAAATAATTATTTAAAATAAATATTTAAAATAACCCTTTCCTTACCATCAAATGAAAGAGATCTTCAAATCACTGGAGTAGTTACATGCAATTGTATCTGTCCCGCAGCCCACGAACAGAATGAAAGTGGCTAATGCATTACTGTGGATCCAGAAAAGGAGTTATGTACACTCAGAGTAGCTTTAATTCCAGGAGAATAACAGTATTTGTGTCATGGGGAGTTTACCATCAGGAGCCAGGCGGATTTAATTAGTTGACAGAGACAGGCTATTGAAAGAGGATTTGAGTGGGGATCCAACAATCTCAAGGCCAGATTGTTTGGAGGGTGTGCCTCGAGGGAGGAGCTTGGGGGAGGCAGTAGAGCGGGCAGCATTAGCTTTCTTGAAGTCATCAATGGACTTGAAGTCCTTGAGGATGGACTGAAGTTTAGGGAGGATGTCTAACTTACGGGTGGCTTTATCCTTGCGGTAGTACAGATAGGCCCAGAACTTCTCAAGGCCGTAAAGGTTACCACTCTCATAGTCTTGGAGTGTGAGCTCTTGGAAGTCTTTGAAGATGTCAGGGCGGAATTTCTTTTCAAGGCCATACGAGTAATATCTGAAGAGGCATTCCATGCCGTAGCAGTAGTGAGCCTGGGCATCTTCGCATGCCAACATCTTAAACTCGCGATACATACTTTTGTTGTGATGCTTGCGCAAGAAATGAGACCAGAAGCGGAAGAGTGAGTTCATCTCGTGTGATTGGCCAATTCCCAGGCGCTTGCGGTCCTTGGTGGCACGGGAATGGAAGCGCGAGTATTTATTCTGAACGAAGCCATTGTCACGGAGAAGTTCGTGGCTGGGGTGCTCAAACTTGGGGAAAGATTTGCCATAAGAACCTCCTTCAAAGCTCTTGCCAAAGCTGGCACTAAGGCTGCCCTTGGGCAATGAAGAGGGAGGAGTGGAAGTCTCGATCTCTCCTGATTGTTCGCCCATGACCCAGCCGATCGGGCCTTGGGCTTGGAATTTGCGAGTATCACGATAGCGTGCTTGAGAACCATCTAAAGAGCAGGAGCCGAGAGATCCAGAGAGAGGAGGAATGGAAGTGTCCTGATCTCGTACAGGAATGAACTTGGGAGAAGGAAACCCAAAAGTCTTGGACTTTGGCACTGCTATAGGCTGGGAACCAAGGCTGCTTTGGAGCTGCTGGAATTGGTCTGGGTCCACAGTCCCGACTTTCTGATTGGGAGGCTTATCAAATGGAGACCGAGCTTTCTTGTGTAGATCCTTCTGATAATAGTGGAGTCCTTCTTTGATCATGTTGCCAAGATCCTCGTTGATGGCTTTACGCTCATATGGAATGTGGTGGCGATCACGACGACGTTGAGTGACGATAAGCAGAGAAGAGACGATTTCATCATTGATATCTTCATCAGAATCATACTCATCTGAGGTATGGTAATACTTATCAACCTTTTGGGGATTTATGCTATCTTCATCCAACTGGAAAAGATCTTCGTCATCACCAGAGTATTTGGGTTTAGCTCCTGGCGATTTGTGATGGCGTTGGTTTGATCCTGATTTTGTTGGAAGAGCAGAGTTGTTAAGACTAATTGAGGGAACCTTGAGAGGCTCGAGATCTAAGGTGGGTTTAGTCTTTAAGGGGATAATTATACATTACCTTTGCTTTCGTTTAGCCCTTCTTTTTGCGGCTATAGCAACATGAGATACATTTGAAAAATAAGCTACCTGCTGTGGGAAGAGCCAAGTAGACCAATCCTTAAGGCGTCGAACTTTCATATCCTTAACTTCGAGAACCTTACTTTCTCTCATCGCCTAGTAAAAGTTTAAAATTATATTTCATTTGAGCTGCTTACAGTTCGGATGACTGCGAGATCGGTACAGATTCTTTTGACTCGATTAAAGGAAGCCAAGAGTGAAAAGGAGACAAACCCTTCATGATCCATCTAACCAAGGTTAGTCCATGTATTAAAAACCAGTGTATTTAAACAATATACACACCTGCTTGCGGAAGAACACATCCCGACAAAGGTTTTGGGTACTAAAATAAAACTCACTCATGAAGTTTAGTTACATTACACGGGTTTTGCTTACATTTGTTGTCGGATGGCTTCCTTCAATCCTTTGAAATCAGTGGGGACAGGTGTCTCAGGTGGGAAGGAACCACCTGGCATACGTGGAGGTTTTTCAACTAAAGTCCAAGGCTCTTGAGGCTGAGATGAGCCTAGATCTGCTAATTAGAATGTTAAAGACTATTTTTAAAATCCAGCCTCATATACAGAAAACCACCTATAAAAAAGTTGTAGAATAAACTATATATACGAATTATGTGAAGGAAAATTTCAATAAAAAGTATTTACCTTCAGTACATACTACCGATACATCATCGGAGACGGAACTCTGGATGAGTTTCTCGGCAACAGTCATAATAATTGATTGCTTGGAAAAGTAGAATGGGTAAGGGATAAAGTTGGTGAAATCAATCCAAGAGGCTATATTTACTTTGGGGTTGATTGCTTATGGCGGATATACTGTTAATGCCAAAGTCGATAAGCTCGGATTGGGGAACTTTTATTGTTGCAAAGGTTTGGTTGGCGGAAAACTCACTACATAGAAACTAACCCAATAGAATATCTTTTATTTTGTGCCAATAAAAGTGCAGTCTCATGACGGCCACGTTCTCCTTTGATTGGATAAGAAATCATGTCGCAGCTCCAGAACGGCCTTGTCTTGATAAACTGTTATTCTGGTTTCTTGGTTTAAGATGGTTTCATATATCAGGTGATTGGCTATATATGCCTCACAGCCAATCATCATTTCCTTGGCTGGCGGCAATAAATACTAAGTAAGCCTATGTGTA
The DNA here is from genome assembly GCA_014839935.2 of Entomophthora muscae. Classification (NCBI taxonomy): domain Eukaryota; kingdom Fungi; phylum Entomophthoromycota; class Entomophthoromycetes; order Entomophthorales; family Entomophthoraceae; genus Entomophthora; species Entomophthora muscae. The sequence goes on from QTSX02004383.1 coordinate 14,888, forward strand.
GAAAGGGATTCAGGTCAAAGATTCGGCTCTTGACCCGGTCCGAGAAATAATTTATTTGTAATGAATTGTTACTTAGTAAGCTAGTACCTATCAATAGAAGCATTATTTTATGCACACAAGAATAAGATATTTCTCCAAACTTAATGAAATTGTAAGCTTTATAGCCCAAAATCAAATGGACATCTCATATCAAATGCGTGTCTGTATTCCACTCATAAGCTTATCACTCTAAGCCACGTGGGTTGAGTTAGCATTCCATCAGCCTTGATTGACATTAACGCCGCCAACTCGAAATGAGTCATGAAAACACATCATCACACATAAGCCAAGCACTTTAATAAAACCTAGCCCAATTCTAGCAGCTTCTAGAGCAGTCCAGGCGGCGCAATTCCTCCTCCCATCTAATCCAACAAGCCTAGACTGACAAGCTCAAATGGAAGCAGCCAAATGGTTGCACCTAGGGAGCCGGCCACCCCGCCACCCCGCACACAACAAAACGGAAACACACATATTTAAATAGTTTTAAATAAATCTTTTTAGAGTGACTCACTAGAAACTGGCCGCGGCTGCCCAGGGCTTGGCCAACAGCCCTAGTTGCACCGTTGCTCAGAAAAGGCCATTGAAACAACCTTACCATAAATGAACCAACGGATTCAGGATCAAAGTGGCTCCCACCAGTTACGACTTGAAGTATCCCGCTCAGATGAAAAAATAATCATATCTTCCCAAAAATACATCCAATCAAGACTGGATATTACACCTAGCACAACAGGTTTTGCGAGCCTTTGAGTGTTGGGAAAAGTGGAAATCTGGGCCAAACTTTGCGGCCGGTATACAGAAATCCCCTCGGAATTGAATATCATGCTGCCGATTTACCTTTGAAAAACAAAATAATAACAGCAACCCTTTAAAAGATAACATAGAAACAGAGCCAAGAACAGTATCTTGTAAATGCTTCTAAGAACCATTTAAACCAAGAAAGGCAGAGAAAGTTATGACACAGGGATCTATTTATTGGTATAGAAGGGGTGCCTTGTATGGCTGGAAGCATGCCACACAATCTATGTAGAGACAGTGAGATAATCTTGGAAAGGTTCCTTTATAGCTTGAGAGTTTGTCCCAGCAGGATATTTGCATAGGGATCGGACCACCAGCTGCTAGGTTCTCCAGAATCATTCTTCATAAAATGGTTTCTGATAAGAGGTGACCAGATATGTGACATCCTGCCATAAAAGAGCCACTCCAAAACCCTTAAGGGCTGGAGAGATGGGAAATACTGAATTCAAATGCTTAAAACGTTGGCAAGTTAGGGAAACTCAAGCCTGAAATTCCAATGTGATAAACTCTCAGCAGAGGCATGGGAGGGTACAGTCAAGGGAAACTAGAACAAAATAAATTAAAGCCAGAGAGCAATAAATGAAAATATACCTTTGTAAATAGATGTTTTGGCAGACAGAGTAAGCAATTCCCTTGATTTCAGCAACAGAGGCCACAGACATCCCAAGATCAACTCTGCATGTTGCAGGAAAGTGCACAGGGGCATGAGCAAACTGGAGCTTCATTTTCATGAAGCCAACTTACTAAAATTTCAAAACACCTAAAATCAATGCTGCTATAACTTATTGAACTACTAAGATAGTCCTGAGCTTCAACCCAGATCATATGAGCTAAAAATTGCTTGATGGTACCACCATATGAGACTTTCATTATTAAGCTATCAGAAGCCATCAAAAATCCAGTGGCATCATAAATCAATTCTTGGTCAAAAACACTGTTGTGAATTGCACAATTCAGGCTATTTAAATTTTCTGAGAGTTGTGATAATATGTGCAAAGATCTAACCAGCTTCACACTTGACTTCAATGATAGCCCCATTCTCATAAATGACAGCTTACCAATATTCACCCATTCTGGGTTCTATCATCTGGTATATTCTGGTCCCAATACCATGTCAGGAATGTTATTGTTCTCCGTCTTTATAGTGACTGCTTTTCCATTTTGAGAGGCTATAATAAAATCAATTCTTCTGAAATAAATGATAGAGTTATTTACATTTTTGTTGGCTTATATATACCTAGTATATTTTTCTTGTCTAAACAGAAAACTACAACTTATCTCCTTCAGGATATTAAGGTACTAACCTTCAATTTACCCTGGAGGCTAACCACTACTAGCTAGCTCAAACCTCAAACCTTCTGTGATAAAGATTTCTCACCATGACATCTTGAATGTTGTGCTCAAGACTCAGGCATGACAAAATAGTGTTCACTGCAGGGGTTATAAGCCCCTCAGTTACCCTGTTTCTATGTATGTTTCATGGACCTTCTTCTAGGGTTACAGAAGAACTCAGCTCCTCTAAAGTCTCTGATTCTCCTATTGAGAAGAATATTGTCAACCCTTCACGTATATCAACAATCATGGTGCTATCTCTAGACCCTACTGAGGCTCATCTTTCAAAATTCTTGCTTAGTTGTGACCAAATACATGGAGCTGTGCAGTTTTTCTCTACTGTGGTACAACTGCCATACAATCAATCCCTGTTCTCTGTCCTTGATGTGCTAGCAAATAGCTTCACTCTGGTTTGTAAACTTTGGGCTCCTGGCTAGCTTGATGAGATCTATGGATACAATTAATGTGATAGTCAATCCTTCTGTTCAGCCTGTCATGGCTATCTGCTGGCTGGTCTTGGGATGGCAGAACTGACTCTTGGCCCAGCTGTCTGCTGTGTCCAACAATCATGGGCAAAACATGGCTTGCTGAGGATGGACACATGGTCTGTTTGCCCTCATCTCTGGTCATCAGTGAGGTTCCTTAGCTTTCTAAGCATGCCTAACCACCCCACTCAAAAGTCTTCATGCATCCCTTCCTGGCTACATGAGGGATCAAATAAATGAGCTTGATGTCCATCTCACTGTTTGGTGCGGCCAAGTGAAAGATAATCTCTTACAGTACCACCTGGGCTTTGAAGCTCTAGCAAAAGATCTCAACAAGTTTAGAGAGTGCTCTGACTCTAAAATTTTCCTGCTGGGGTTCTGTGCAGATGAGTGGAAACCAGACCAATAATCTTAGATCTGACAGGCTGTCACTGAGCTCAAAGCCACCACCCAGCTAACAAACTGCCCAGGTTTACCCGGCTGCCACTGAGGCTCAACCTACTCTCAAGTAGCGTTGCTGACAGCTCAAGTGGTACCTTTTATGAGAAACTTGTCTCACTAAAAGAGATTTCTCACAACAGGTTGGTCATTCCTCAATCCCAGAAGAAGGAGGATGCTACCCTGGGTGATAAGGTCATTCTCACATTGATTGTGCACTTGCCTTGAGCAATCTGGCAGCTGCCGTCAATGGTGCTGCTGACTGACAGGGCTGTCAGAATCCTCCTGACATGAAATTGCCTTTTTTTATGGGCTTGATTGATATTTTTAAATTCTTGAATTGAGTTCAAAGCTTCTTTAAAGTAGCTTTTATATCTTTTTTATTTAATTGTACAATTCCAAGTCTTTCAATTCATATAAAAACCTGTTTTTCAAATGCTTTACTGTAAATTCAGAACCTGAACGTAAAAATGCAGGATTGTCAAATCCTTGGTCCAAATTTCAAGTCACTTTGCGGGCAACTTAGCTGAGTGAAAATTAAAATATTTAATAAAATCAACCATTTATTTTGACTTTTTTGGTTTATTTAAATTGGCAAATTTCAAGATCCCTTGAGCAGATAACTCAACTAACAAAAGACAAAACACAACAAACAAATGTGGGATACATGAATCAGAAATGTGGGATTCTAATGCACAATTTGAGATTTTCTTTGCAGTAGTTTTAAAAGCTATGGTGACAAGCAAAAATTCTTCAGATTTAAACGAAATCCAAGTTGCGCGAGATTCAGGATTCAATTAATTTAAATATCTTTGGTTAATAAATGAACTGTCAAACCAAAAACAAAATTATATCAAACATCAAGCAGTGTAGTTCAAACCACAAACAAAATGAACTGACGCAACAAGTGAAATGGATGGATGGTGTTCCGGAGTATATTATAATCCAATCAGGATTCATATGAGGCACTGACAGAAAGACTAAAGTGAAACAAAACTTGAGCAATCTAGAAGCAAGATTACACAAGCACAAAACAAAATGAACTCACACAAGATGTGTAGTATGAGCAGCCTAAAATAGAAAACTATCAATTTAACAGTCAATTAACAGCTATCCGATTTAGGACCAGAGGCATTTTATCCATTTTCATGGCTCCAGATTTGTATGAAAAGGTTTTGAGAACTTTCCAAATATGGACTTGAGATTACAATAAAAATAATTCATTAAATTTTAAAATTTCTACTTTTAGTGATTTTATCCTAGGTTTTTTTACAATGGTTTTTACAAGCAATATCTTCAACCGCGCCAGCAGCCAAGCCAGCTTCAATGGAGGCAAGGCTCCGAACGTGGAGGCACCTGTTTACACCCAAGCCTTTGAGGCAGGTAACAAGAAAGCTGACCTGTTACTGTCCCCTGACCCATATGGCTTTGACTTGTTCGAGAGTCACTTAGCGTCTAGCTCTGCCCTTGCTCCCACACCCACCCCTGCACAAGCTGCCCGTCAACCAACCAATCAGGATGGCAACCTCAATCCAGAACAACTTCCTGCCACTGCCCAGCCTGCCCCCCTCTCAGCCAATCAGGCTTCAGCTCCCGCCGCCCAGCGCCCCAAACGCAGAATTATCACTGCCTAAATTCTTCAGGAAATTGTGGCACTAAACCTACAGGGTCTGTCATGGGACCAGATTGCCGCCCAGTTGCAATTTACCCAAGCCACCATAATGCGGGAGTTCAACAACCTAATGAATAAGGGAAATCTGATTGGGTCGGCCAAGAAGCCAAAGAAGGCCACAGAGTCCCAGATAACCAAGGCCTACCCAATAATGCTTGACCTCCTCCAGCGGGACCCCAAGCTTCCCTTGACCCAGGTCCAGAAGCAACTTGCACACCATGGCATTTGGGTGTCTGAGCGCATGGTGCAGCTCTGGATGTATGGGAAGGTGGCTTCCATACAGGTTTTTACCAATTTTGCCGGCAACCAATAGGATGGCACTGAGGATTTCCCATATGACACTGCAATCAAATCAACCCTGGTCATATGCTTGACAAGTCTAACAGATGACATCATGTTTGTCTCATACTATAAGTTATCAATTGCATTTGACAATTTTGGTGAGCAAGGAAAAGCCGCCACCAAGAATGGAAGGAAGAAGGTCAAGAAGGGGACTTTCATTGGTGCATTTCTGGCTGTTTCAGCCAAAGGTTTTGTCTACTATTGGACAAACCCTGATTTCATCAATGGGTACTCATACGGCCACATCCTTGGTGGATTGCTCAACTCCTGGGATGGCTCAAATTCCAAATACCAGGTTTTCTTGAGCCACCAGATGGAGGGAAGCTCCACTGCCCTCAAGGCCATCCAGGGACGCAGGCACCAGGCCTCAGTCTACTCCGCTGGCCATGTGGACGTCCATCTGGCTGATTTTGTCTTCTTCAACATTGGAGATACACTACAGGAGCGCCGCCCTCAGGCTTTCAACGACCTCTATCTTGGGGTCCTTGATCACAATTTTCTCTTTGGTCACCAAATGATGGCTGACCAGTTTGCGCAAATGGTTTTCCATGTGAACATGGGCAACCAATCACGCAAGGATAAGCACCTCCCATCCTGTGCCACAGCCACCTACCAGCCTATCCAGCCAATGACTGATGAGGAGTACAATGAGCGGTATATGGCGGCCATCACGCGCAATCCTCCTGCCTCCACTCCCGCCACCAACACTCCCCGCCCGCAAACCCAACCCATCCAATCCCAGACCCCCCAGGCCAGAACCACCTCTACGTCCTCCTTCCTGCGCCATTCTGCCTACTAGGCATCACTCTTTCCCGCCTCAATAAACCCCTGGTCCCAGAAAATTTCTATTTATATTATCTTTATTTTGAATTTCAATTGTTTGTGTTCTCTTTGTTTATAGTTGGTTTTATTCTTCATGTTCAGCTTATTTCTATAAAATCATATATTTACTATGTCGTGTATCTAGATCCTGAACACAGTTATTTTTAGCACCCAACCATAGCCCCTTGTGAAAATATTAACAGCAATTTGGTGATCAGCTAAATTTGAATTAGAAATTATAGTGTTAACTGTTTTTAGATAAAGTTGTTACTGATCCAAATTCAAAACCTTAATGATAAACTTTAAGCCAATCAGGAGCCAAGTGAAAAAGTGATTGTTGTGAAATAAAGGGTCATTCAATAATTCTTTGATGCATGTGCGCTAATTAATATGATTGGCTGAATGTTGTGCCATTGTATGCCATTGCCGCTGTGGCAAGTTGTTGATGGACTAGTGCCCAATCAGCTGCTGGGTTAGCACTAGTCCACCAACAACTTGGCACAGCGGCAATGGCGTACAATGGCAAAACATCCAGCCAATCATATTAATTAGCGCACATGCATCAAAGAATTATTGAATGACCCTTTATGTCACACCAATCACTTTATCACTCGGCTCCTGATTGGCTTAAATTTTATTGTTAAGATTTTGAATTTGGATCAGTAACAACTTTATCTAAAAACAGTTAACACTGTAATTTTCTAATTCAAATTTAGCTGATCAGCAAATTGTTATTAATATTTTCACAAGGGGCTATGTCAAGCGCCAAAAATAATATGGTAATCAAGGAAACAATGCCAACACAAAGCAAACAACACACATATTGAGATGAGCGTAAAACATATACACAATGGGTAAAAAGATGGGATAATGTAGTAGATGGGAAAACAAAAAGGAATAAACAAATAGGCAACAGTATCAAAATAATACAGAATTTATTGGGGCAAAAGCTTTAAAAACATATAGAAAGGTCAATAAAAAGATCAAATGAGAGAACTCGGAAACTTTTAAAGGACCTCAACTTGGCAATTGCCAAAATCAAAGACATTGACTGCAAGGTCAAAGCAAAGGTGAAGTCCGCCATCCTTGAAGGCGAGAAACTTGACAGGGTGACATCCAAGGCATTAATGACCAAAATGCCTGACACATCAGAAACAACAATCAAGCACTTACTTAATATCCAGAAAACAGTGGTCAAGGGGCTCTAGTTCAAGGCTTACAATCTTTCTGCGCTGTTTGTCTGGGTTGATGACCTGGTGATGTATGCACATCTCAAGCCAGCAAAGCGCGCCAGGGCGGAGGACACTGAATTGCCAGCGCAATTGATTGCGCCAAGAATGGCCAAGCCGGCTGGAGCCGCCAGCAAAGAAGAAACACAAGAAGGTAGCCTAAAAAATAAAATTAATAAATTTTCAAAATACTTACCTTTTTTTCTTAGAAAACATAGACTGTGAACTCCACCGGGTCCTCATCCCTTTTGTCCCGGCCACCTTTTATGCTAATTATGCCACTCATGTGGCCAAGCAATTGTATCTGTCCCCCCCTGTTGTGTGGGAGCTTGAAGACAGAATTCACGGGTCCTTCCCAATGACAAGGGACGCACTAGCCGGGCTGACGCATGCTGAGGGGGCATCTGAGTGGGCAGTTACTGCCTACAAGGATGCCCAACTGGTCTGCCTTGACCGGTATCCCTCAGTGGAGTTTACTGTGTAAACTTCATTGAGCTTTTTGGGACGTCCTAGTGACGCTCCTATTCAAGAATGTACTGGAGATGAGCCAGGCTCACGCAGCTGCGTGCTTCTGCTTCCCGGTGGAGCACACCCTGTCTTACCTGCTTGAGAACTTTGGGCGCGCGGTGAGAAAATTGGCTGTTGCAGACGCAACAGCCATAAAGAAGACCAAGATCCTCCTGGCGGACTTTGGGCTGGCCTGGAGTGCCAATGAGACGGGGGTCCCAGCAGCTATGGAGCTCACGTTTGCCAAGACAAAGCACAACAAGAAGATCAGCGTGGTCTATAATAAATTGTGTGAGTTTACGGAAGCCTTTGCAGGGCAAAGGCTTCATCTGGTAGTTTACCTGGGGTTCTTATTCTTCTTTGGGATGGGCGTGTCTGTTGAGGACCTGGACAGGGTCCTTCTGGGGATTGACGAGGCCCGGCTCGCACTTGACGGGAAGAAGGTCCCCCCTGGATACAACTCGGTTGATCATGTGATCCAGGACGCCCTGGTCCTGGCAGGCATCTTTGGGTTTGCAGCCCTGCCTGAAAAGCTGCTGCTTCACTCCCACCTGACCCTACTGCCTTTCACCAGCAGGAGGGAGTATTTTAATGCGGGTGTATCCACCGTCCACAGTGTGGCGGTGGAGATTGTGCGCCACCTCCATCGTGGGGTGGGTACAGACCACCAACCTCACTACAGGTGTTTGGAATAAATTCTCTCTTCTAATAAACATCTTTATACTCTACAATATTTTTATTATAATTAATTTTTCAAATAATATTTTAGCAAACAAGATTTGCAAAATATATTGCGGAAATGGGTTTCATAAAAGTATAAAATTATACATTAATAAAATAAATTCTAACTTGTACATTTTACGTTTATTGTTTTTAAAATTAATTTTTACATTTATTTGACCAAAGTGATTTAAATATTTTTGCGTAATCCAATACTGAGCGTTTAGGATTACCTCAGATGGCATAATAAAACAATATACAATAAAATAAATAAATTACTTACATCTATTGATGGATCTTCTGAATGTGATTGCAGGTGTGGAAACATCTAAATATAAAATGATACTGTAAATTCAGAACCTGAACGTAAAAATGCGGGATTGTCAAATCCTTGGTCCAAATTTTGAATCACTTTTGCGGGCAACTCAGCTGAGTGAAAAATAAAATATTTAATAAAATCAACCATTTATTTTGATTTTTTTTTGGTTTATTTAAATTGGCAAATTTTGAATCTCTTGAGCAGATAACTCAACCAACAAAAGACAAAACTCAGCAAACAAATGCGTGATACATGAATCAGAAATGTGGGATTCTAATGTACAATTTGAGATTCCCTGTATTTCAATCAAATCATGGACATCATGTAAAAATTAACAGATCTGAAATTGCAGGATTGTCAAATCCAAGAACCAAGTTTCAAATCATAATTGCAATGAATTTGAAATAAATATAATTTATGGGTGTCTCAAAAAGTATGCTAAAGGATATAGAGTGGATTTGTGCTGATTCTTTTAGGAATCATAGGCATTCTCAAAAATACCCTATTCCATTTTAGGACGGCTAAAATTTAGATGCTTGATTACAGTAGATTTCAGAAGACGCTAATAATAAAGTAGAATTATATATTACAATCTATCTAATCATGTTGTCTTTCCTTTGGTGTGTTGATAATGTGCTTGCAATTAATTGGACAGCTTCACCTCTTATTGCCAAGGCAACTGGAGGTGAAGCTGTCCAATTAATTGCAAGCACATTATCAACACATCAAAGAAAAGACAACATGATAAGATAGATTATAATATATAATTCTACTTTATTATTAGCGTTTTCTTAAATCTACTGTAATCAAGTATCCTTAGTAGCAATACATGAATACATAGCTAGTAAACTAATGTTTTATCTTTCCCCCCTCTCCTTCTTCCTTGAAAATAAGTTTTGTTGGCCCCTGGCTACGCCGGGGGCCAAAAAACTTTTAAATTTTTTTGCGTTATCAGGAGAGTAGCTCATAAATCATTATATTGTTTTATGGTTGCTATATTAGTGATTTAAAGTGCATAATATTGCATCATTTCAAGTTTAGATAATTTTTTATTTCACTTAATTTCATGTCTAAACATGGGTGTTTAGATTGGATTTTTCATTTGATTTTATCCAGAGTGGAGCTTCTTGTTTTGTGTTGATTTGTCCTACTTACTTACTGTACATTAAATTTGAATTCCAGTTCCTGCAATTATTATTTGAGTTTACTAGTGGCATTCAAAAGCAATTTGAAATTTGGTTCTTGGATTTGACAATCCTGCAATTTCAAAAAACATAGTAAACTTAATGGAAATGGTTGATGGATTTGAACGCTTCAACACTGATTCCAGTTAATTCATTTTGTCCATTGGAAATATGCAGTTTGGCTTAAACTTTGTAAAGTGTCTATGAGTTCCCGCATTTTTAAAAATTCAAATAAATACTCAAAAAAATCAATTTAATTAAAAAAAGGCTATCCCGCAAAAGTGATTTGAAATTTGGACCAAGGATTTGACAATCCTGCATTTTTTTGTTCAGGTTCTGAATTTACAGTAATTAATAAATATTGAATAATAAATTAGAGAATATAAAAAAAGTTGGACACACTAAGCCTTTAATTGATTGGCTGTTTGGCTAGGCACGCAGGGATGAACAAATCAGCATAGCCATAGAATTTGGCCACGGTCTCAGCTGGGAGGGTATGGATCCTGGCCTGCAGCAAATTAAATAGGTCCTCAGTCCCATTTGGGGTTCCTTGCTTGAAAACTCACTTGAGCCACCCAAAGACTTCCTCAATGGGATTTAGGAAGGGCAAATAGGCGAGGAGGAAGAGAAGGCGCATATTTGCCATGGCCAATTGCTGGGGGCCCACTGCAATGCTTGTGTCAATCATTGGGAATTCCTCAAGAATGTCAGCCACTTTGTGGAGACCAACATTGTCCAACACAATCACATTAGTGAAGCCCAGGCTCATGCGCCTCAGGTGCTCCTGGATCAATCAAAGAAATGATAGGAAGGTCCGGCTATTGTGAGAGCCTAGTATCATTTGGTAGAGCTCAACCCCCTTTGGACCAAGGAGAGCCACCATTAAATAGGCTGTGGCGCAGACTGCAGCACACAAAGCCATCCTGTCATTGAAGCCTCTGGGGACATACCCATACTCATTGCACATTGACAAGGTAAATGCTGATTTGTTGATATAATATAATTTCAATGTCCCCTTGGCTTTGAGGGCAGTGTACGCCTCAGCGTAATTTTTCCGGGTCTCAATATTGGCTGGGCTGTTCCAATTGTAGGGGGATACCCCAAGCTTTTTCCAAGAAAATCACATTCCCTTCACCAGATGGTAGTAAAAGGAAATTGAGGCCTTGACCCCAAAAGCAGACTTGACCATGGCCTGTATATTTGCCAGTTCAAGATGGCAGTCCCAGGTGATCCACTGGTGGATTGCCCATTAGTGCTCCTTGGTGAGCATGGTTGACACACACAAGGATTTCTCCGCGGCAAGGTCACAACCAGTATTAATGAATTTATGGAAGGTCTTGCTGGCGTACTTGGGATCCACTCCAACAATGGAGCGCCGCCTTGTAGTCACCTGATTCCCGCATTAGCTTAAGCAGGATGATGTGTTTGATGTAGGGATGCGCTTCTGGGTGGGCTTTTTGGCAGTAGGGGTCAACTCATTGGGATTGGGCACAACACAGGGCATGGGCACCTTGGTGTAAACCGCTGCAACTTTCTTTAGCACCAGCTGTCCCTCATTGGTTTGGTAGAACTGGGGCTCCTTGTCATCCTTCTGATTGCCATCACTGATGTAGGGCTTGTAGCTAGTATCAAGTACAGGCTTCACCTTCTCCAGCATGGCTGACGGGACCAACTCTTGCTGGTACACAATGTCAAACACGTACGAAGTAAGTTCTACCTCCTTGTTTCTAACCATTTTGGTAGTGGTGACCTTGGTTGGCTTCCAGGTCAGCTTGAGGACCCAAGGGTTGATGCTCTGCACCCTAGCAGCTTGTGCTCCTTGTACCAACTGTGTCAGTGCAGTGTCACTATGGAACTCTCCTCTCCCGCCTCCCTCTTGAGTAGGCACTTGTGTTGTACTAAGTCTATTCTTTGACCCACGGGGCGACTGTGACCGCGGCGCACAACAGGTGCAATGATAGTCTGTTGTTGTGGCTCCTTCCATTTTAAAATTTAATAAAATATTAAATAAAACTTAATTAAGTTACTCCCTATTTTTAATTTTTGCTTTTATCTGTTTATGGATATTCAATTAATATTTTTCCCACCCAATATCCCAATTATAGATTTTTTATTTCTTAGTTAGTTGTTTTTGGTTTTACAACACCCATTTTAGAATACTCAAAAAAATCCACCAATTTTCCTAGATTTTACTGCCAAATTCAAACACCCAACACAATATTTTTAAAATCTATGTTTCAGATCTTGTTTCTTATTTTAGATACCTTGGTATCATTCATGATTACAATCCATTGCACACACTGCGTGAGTGATTTTGTTTATGTTGTGAGTTGCTATTGTGTTTTGTTTTTGGATTGAGTTTTGACACACCTTGCTTGGGTGTATTTTGTCACCAATTCACATAGTAAACATATGTACACCAAAAGTCAACTCACACCATTTTGTTTGTGAATCAATGTATTTTGGATTATATTTTGAATGGGTTCACTTTGCGTGTGAGCCTTTTGTTGCTGTGTTGACCCATTTTTCCCATTAGCGCCAATAAAATCTGTTAACAGAGTGTATATTTTAACCTGAGAGTTGGATTTTGTTTAAATCTGAAATCATTTTGCTTAAATCTGAAGAATTTTTGGTTGTTGCCATAGCTTTTAAAACTACTGTATTTCAAGCAAATCATAGATATCATGTAAAACGTAACAAATCTGAAATTTTGGGATTGTTAAAACCAAGAACCAAGTTTCAAATCAAGAATGAGGCAAATTCAAAATAAATATAATTTATGGGTGTCTCAAAAAGGATGCCAAAGGATCTAGAGTGGGTTTTTGCTAATTCTTTTAGGATCACACACATTCTCAAAAATCACCCTATTCCAGTAAGGACAGCTAAAATTTAGATCCTACTGTTCACCAACTTAACATACTTAACAATAAAAATGACTAAAATATACCCTCCTCTTTTTAAGTTTATTTTTTAATACTAATTTATTATATCTTCTTCTTTCAATAGCCAAGTAAATAAGCTTTTTCCAGGCTTTGATGAAATCATGCAGGACTACACTGGGTCTCTCAACAGTGAAGCCTCCCTCTATGGTCATTCCCAACCCTCAGGCCTCTTCCCAAGCAATACCCAGGAGTGTGATCTTTCCCCCGCAACTTCCAGCATGGCCCTGTTTGCCCATCATGCACAGGCAGCTGCTAATCCAGATCATGTATCAGCATTAGCATCAAGAATTGGTCAAGTGAGCCATGGGGTCACCCAGGGAACCCAGAATCCCAAAACAGCCAATCAGATGGCACTGTCCAGTTCCCAAGATGGACACATCCCTCCTCCAACCAATCAGCCTGCAAGATGCAGAAGAAAATTGATCACCCCAGAAATTGTTCTTGAAATGGCTGAAAAGCAAGGAATGCTTATGTCCCTTGGGGAAATTGCAGCCGCAATGGGTTTTGCAAAGTCCACTGTGGCTGCAACCCTGCGAGCCCATACCAACTGTGGCCCCTCCCAAGAAGACCCCAACTGGTGTCCGTACTTCAACTGAAGGTGAAAAAGCCCACCCTCTCATGATGGCTATTATGGAGTGTGACCCGCGGATGCCCCTGGTCCAGGTACCTCTCCAGTTGGGACTCCACAGCATCTTCACCAATAAAAGAACAGTGAATTCATGGATGCACGGAGTTGTGGTTACTGCTAGAATCTTGTCCAATCAAATTCTCAGTGGTCCCAGTTTGGTGGATACCAACCCCTACAATTCAACAATTATTAATTTTATCAAAGGAAGGGCATTTAGGGCCTGTAATGACGCCATTTTCTTGTTGTATGCCAAGATTTTGGCAAGTATCCAAGACTTTGGGAAAAAGCACATCCAATCTGATGTCTGCAAGCGTGGCTCAATACTGTATCAATTTGTTGGGGGTTTGTTGGCAGTTTCCCCATTGGGTTTCAATCATTACTCAGCAATATCAAACACACATATGGGTATGCCTACCAGACAGAGCTCAAGGACATGCTGGAGGAGTGGGCTACCCAACAAGCCATATACACGGTTGTACTGAGTGCAGAGATGAAGCAGCAGGAATGGGCAGCCAAAGAAATTATGGCTGCAGGGCACACCTGTTGGTCCTATCCCACCAACCACGCTGACATGCATCTTTCAGATGTATGTCTTTACAATTTTGGTTCAGCTCTCAGACGCTTAAAGCCTGCCACCTACAATGAACTGTGCCCCTGAATTGAGAAGGGGTACAAGCTTTTTGCTTCCATATTTGTCCAGAACTTATCAGATCTTGTCATACTCTATGAAAGTGATAGTGATAAGTCCAGAAAGGACTCCTGCCTCCCCCATGCCAATCTATTTGTTTATTCAAGCCCGCATATGTGACAGAAGAAGAATTTGAGTAATTGAATCAATCAGCTCTTGCCGCCTCTTCCCAGTCAACAAACCCTACCTCCCTGACTCCCCCATCAAGACCAAGCCGCCCACCTTCCAACCCTGACTCCCAGACCACCAGTCATTCCCTTCCTATAACCTCTGATGCTTTCCCTTCCACAGGCGCAGATGATGACAACATACATTCCGCCAATTCCATCCCCCACTTGTCCCTTGATCAGTAAAATAAACCTTTTCTTTGTGACAACTTATTAAAGTTGATATTATTTCTTTTTATGTATAATTAATAACATATTCTTTTTACATTATTGACATCCTCATAATCAATAAAATGTTGTATATTTTAGGAATAACATAAAACTACTTGCATAAATATTTTTTGTTATCAATAATAAATTAAGAGCCACAAATGTAAATATTGCATTAGAATATTGCAATTAGACATCAACTCTTGATATTCTGATATTATGTGCATAACTTACTGCATTTTGTTTAATAAAATCCATTGTAAACTTGGCCTTTTTTATTGTAATTTATTTAAATGGACTGTGTTTATATTAGAGAGCCATTAATGCTTAGTACAAATGTTGATACATAGTGCATTTTACAGCTTTTACTTTTCCTATTGGTAATAATTATGTAAAATTTTAAGTCAGATTTTGCAAGGTAATGATAATGTAATGGATCAATAAATTACTGTTTATTACCTCAAAAAATACAGCTGAAAAGTTTACAGAATTATTACCAATAGGTAAATATACAGGATTTAAAATTCACTATTTATCAATATTTGTACTAAGCGCTAATGGCTCTCTAATATAAACACAGTCCATTTAAATAAATTACAATAAAAAAGGACTTGTTTACAATGAATTTTATTAAAAAAATGCATTGAGTTATACACATAATATCAAAATATCAAGAGTTGATGTCTAATTGCAATATTCTAATGCAATATTTAATTTATGGCCTTTAATTTATTAATGAAAATGAAAAAATATTCATGCATTGAAGGTAGTACTATAAAAACCAGTTTTTTTATGTAATTTAAACAAAATGTCAAACATCTACAGCCTTATAAAAATTAGAGTCAGCCCTCCAAAAGGTTGTCAAGCTTGAGCATAACATAAGGGAAATTGTGGTAAATCAACTGGGAAATGAGGGAAGGGCCTTGGTCCAGCAAAACAAAACATTGAAAAATAGCCTAAAAATAATACTCAACAAAGTACACAAAAATAGTTTTAAATCTTCAAAAGGAAATACTCAAGCAGTTAGATTTCAAAAGTGAAAGTTACAACTCATGGGTTTTTCAAAAACCAACAGAAAGAATACTCAAAAAATCAAATTGATTGAAGGAAATAAAAGCTCAAAGGAAATTAATACAAATGAAGAGGAAACTAATCAAACGGAAACAGATAAAAACAAAACACAATCAAGAAGCAGAAGTGCCTCAAGAAACAATGAAAATTCAACTAATGAAAATCAAGAGAAAACACAAGTAACATGGAAAATAAGGAAGATCAAGCCCATAAAAACAAGTGAAGAGCAGCCAACGCTCATGAAGTTTGTTGAAGGGGCACCTGTGGCTGAGGGGGCTGCAGGGGAAACAATTAGTAAGTTTTTTATGTTTTATTTATATTTATTTTAGTTATAACTAGGAATGGGGACAAGGTTGCAGAAGTGGCAGCTTTCACGCCAAGTTGGTTTTACTGGAGTTACCAATCACTGGTAGCCCCTGTAAAGCAAATAAATAAAAATGAAATAAATAAAATAATTCAAATGAATATGAATAATTTTGCAAATATAGAAGCAAAAGACAGGGAATATTTACCACTCACGGGGTGCTTGCCATGGATTAGAGAAGCCTACAAAATAGGAGCAAATATCAACTTCAAAGAGATGACTGAAATTTGCGGGGATATCAAAATAAACTTTGATGAATATATTTATGAAAGTACACAACAATCTCCTTTTCAAATATCAATGAATATGAAAAAAACCTAATAAAAACTGACTTTCAAATAGGAACTAAATATCTTAAAACTGAAATTTTTAATGAAGTATTCAAAGCATTATCAAATAAAGCTGGGGATGCAGTTCTTGTGAACACGTTTAAGCCTTTATTTATTTTTGTTTGCAGAGGCATGGGGGGCAGATAAAAGTCAGGCGCCCCCAGAACCATCTTCAAGTTCAATCAAACATCCTATATCAGCATATTAGTTTAAGTATACAAAAGATTATGCATGTTTTCTGAAAAATATACCTTGCAAAGGATTCACATTGCAGTATACCTAGGAATCCTACTACATTGCATATTAAAAACTAATGTCAAAAAGTTGGAGGATGTACCTATACAACTTGATATATGCCAATTAGCAAAAGAACACCAGAAGACACTGCAGGGGTATAGGGCAGTCAAGCACGTCCTATACAACTCCTTTGTACTGGCATTGTTGTATGGGTTTTACATGCCTCCCAAAAAGAATCTGCTGATTGATTTGCTTACCCAATTGCTTTTTATTAAGCATTCAGCAACCACCAGGGTGCTAGTGCCACCCCTCTAGCAATTGCATCCAGAGTTGTCCACCACGTACAGAAGAGTATGTAGTTCCAATTAGACACATTAGCAGAAAATTTGATTCTTGGGTATAATACCCCAGAATAATTGCATTCCTCTTTACAATTAGCATCCCCTTAATAAATTATATTCCCTTGCAATTTAACTTTTTTTAAATTTTAATATTTAAATATTAGTATATATAAATATATTATAATACATTAGTTATAGTAAGCAAACACGTGAAATAATAAAATATGATTTAAATGTGTTTATTTAATTGCTTGTTGAGTACAGGTTCATATATTACATAGCTACAGTAGTTTTAAAAGCTATGGTGACAACCAAAAATACCTCAGATTTAAACAAAATGGTTTCAGATTCAAACAAAATCCAACTATCAGGTTAAAATACACACTCTGTTAACAGGGATTTTTGGCGTTAATGGGCAAAATGGGTCAACACAGCAAAGAAGTGCTCACGCGCAAAGCAAAACCATTCAAAATACAATCCAAAATACATTGATTCACAAAAAAATGGTGTGAGTTGATTTTTGGTGTACATGTGTTTACTATGCAAATTGTTGACAAAATACACCCAAGTGTGGTGTATCAAAACTCAATCCAAAAACAAAACACAATAGCAACTTGCTATGTAAACAAAATCACTCAAATGTTGTGTGCAATGAATTGTAATCAAGAATGATACCAAGATATCTAAAATAAGACACACAATCTGAGATATAAATTTTAAAAATATTGTGTTGGGTGCTTAATTTGGTGTTGTCAGGATTTTGGGATATTGACTAATTAACAGATTCAACCAATTAACACAGGCCAGCTGCCAATCACTCTTAGGAATAATTTCAACAGAATGATGCGGGCTGCAGGTTGCAGGATCAATGAATCAACAACAAAATCATGCCCTGGCATTAAAATTTTCATGTATTCCTAATTAATAGTGAAACATGCAGATATTGTGCAATTAATTAGTCCACCTCAACAATCACCTCAAACATGGTTCTCATAATAATTACTATTTTAAACTTTAAATTATATTCTAGAACAAGGGCCATCATAAGGGCCATCATCTGAAACACTTCTATAAAAGCCTAAAATAGACTGGGCTGTCAAGCCAAACACTCTAAGATAAAAGGCTTTGAGCCTATTGTATTAGAGTAGCTCTGATCAAGTGAAGAATCATCTCCACCAACTAGTAGCCAGCCAGGCTAGCTAGCCACCTGGAACGTGGTCCAGGTTCACAGCTACTCTGCTCAGATTGAGGGATAGTTTCACAGCTTCAGAAAGGGTACTGAGTGTGGAAGTTGTCAAGCAAGCTTCCGTCACAAACTGCACTCACTCAAGGTTGGGCCAGAGCTAACTTGGATAAACGCGGGCAGCCGGGCCAGCCTCAATATCAGCCTTCTAATAAAGAGATAATATTTCAAATCCTTTCCCTAGTTTGACTTTAATTAAGTGGAGAGCAAAAGATCATACTGTTGCCATACAGTATTAATCCCTATAGTAAAATATAGAGACAACAACTTATGAACCTATATCCAGAAGTAGGAAGAACTGTCCCAAATTCTTTGGGCCTTGGGTCCTGTCAGATTTGCTACTTCTGATGACAACAAAATATTTTGGGCCAAAGGTTACGCCAAAGTCACAGGTTCTCTGTACTTTCCTAATGTTAGAAGACTTAGGATATCATCTGGCTGATGATAAAATACCATGGTTTACAATTTTATGACAGGCATAAAATCTGGGAAAATGGGTGGAAATTATGTTGGGTATTCTAAAAGGGCGTTGTAAAACCAAAAATAACTAATTAAGAAATAAAAAATCTATAATTGGGATATGGGGGAATATTAAAAAAATATCAATATTCAGATAAAAGCAAAAATTAAAATTAAGGAGTGACTTAATTAAGTTTTATTTAGTATTTTATTAAATTTTAAAATGGAAGGTACACAACAACAGAGTGATAATGCAACTGTTGTGCGCCGTGGTTGCAGTTGCCCCCGCAGGTCAAAGAACAGAGTTAGTGCAACCCAATTGCCTACTCAGGAAGGAGATGGGAGAGGAGAGTTTGATAGTGAAGCTGCACTGACACAGCCAGCTCAAGGAGCACAAGCTGCTAGGGTGCAGAGCATCAACCCTCAGGTCCCCAAGCTGACTTGGAAGCCCATCAAGGTTACCACAACAAAAACAGTTAGAAACAAGGAGGTAGAACTTACTTTGTATGTGTTCAACGTTGTGTACCGGCAAGAGTCAGTCCCTTCAGCCATGTTGGAGAAGGTGAATCCTGTACTTGACACTAGCTATGAGCCCTAAATCAGTGATGGCAACCAGGAAGAGGATGAGGAGCCCAAGTTCTACAGATCTGATGAGGGACAACTGGTGTTAAAAAAGTTTGCAGTCTTCTATACCAAGGTACCTATGCCCTGTGTTGTGCCCAGTGCCAACAAGTCAATCCTCATTGCCAAAACGCCCGCCCAGAAGTGCATTCCCAATATCAAACACATCATCCTTCTTAAGCTAATGAAGGAATCTGGTGATTAAAAGGCGGCTGCGGCCCTTGTTGGGGTGGATCCCAAGTACGCTTTCAAGACATTCAACAAGTTCATCAATAATGGCCGAGTCCTTGCTGCAGAGAAATCATTGCATTTTTCCACTATGCTCACCAAGGAGCACAAATGGGCAATCTGCCAGTGGATTACCCAGAACTGTCATCTTAAACTGGCAAATATAAAGGCCATGATCAAATCTACTTTTGGGGTTGAGGCCTCAATTTCCTTTTACTACCATCTGGTCAAGAGAATGCACTTTTCCTGGAAAAAGCTTGGGGTATCCCCCTACAATTGTAATAGTCCAGCCAACATTGGTGTCTGGAAAAAATACGCAGAGGCGTACACTTCCCTCAAAGCCAAGGGGACAATCAAATTCTATTATATTGATGAATCAGCATTTGCCTTGTCAATGCACAGTTGGTATGGTATGTCCCCAAAGACTCAAATGATGGGGTGGTTTGGCATGCTGCAGTCTGTGCCACAGCCTATTTGACGGTGGCTCTCCTTGGTCCAAAGGGGGTCAAGCTGTATCAGATAATATTGGGTTTTCACAATAGCCCTACCTTTCTATCATTCCTCTGATTGGTCCAGGAGCACCTGAGGCGCACGAGCCCGGGCTTCACCAATGTCATTGTGCTGGATAATGTTGGTCTCCATAAGGTGGCTGATATTCTTGAGGAATTCCCAATGATTGACAGTAGCATTGCAGTGGGCCCCCAGCAATTGGCCACGGCAAATGTGCATCTTCTCTTCCTCCCTGCTTATTTGCCCTTCCTAAATCCCATCAAGGAAGTCTTTGGGTGGCTCAAGTGAGTTGTCAAGAGAGGGACCCCAACTGGGACTATGGACCTCTTTGATTTGCTGCAGGCTGGGATCCACACCCTCTCAGCTGAGACTGTGGCCATAGAATTTGGCCACACTGATTTGTTCATTCCTGTGTGCCTTGCCAAACAGCCAATCAATTAAAGGCTTAGCTTGTCCAACTTTTTTATATTATCTAATTTACTATTTAAGATTTATTAATTAATATTTTATATTTAGAAGCTTCTAAGCCCACAATCACATTCAGTAGGACCATCACTGAAGGTTAGTAATTTATTTATTTTATATTAATTATTATTATTATGCCATCTGAGGTTATTCTAAACACTTGATACTGGATTACGTGAGTATATTTATATCACATTTGTCAAATAAATATAAAAATGAATTAAAAAATAAATGTATAAGGTACAAAAGTAGAATTGTATTTTATTAACATATATTATTATGCTTTTATGAAAACCTTATCTGGGATTATTTAACATAACTTGTTTTCTAAAATAAGAATTATAAAAATTATTATAAATAAAATGATCTAAGGTGTAAATAAATTTAATGGAATATAGAATATATTAGGAGCACCTGTAGTGGGTTTGGCGGTATGTACCCATCCCGCAATGGAGGTAGTGCACAACCTCCACTGCCACACCGTGAACGGAAGATAAACCCTGATTGAAATATTCACAGCAGCTGGTAAAAGGGAGTACAGTCAGGTGGGAGTGAAGCAGCAGCTTCTCTGGTGGGGCTGCAAACCCAAAAATGCCTGCCAGGACCAGGGCGTCCTGGATCACATGATCAACCAAGTTGTATCAGGGGGACCTTCTTCCCATTGAGTGCGAGCTGGGCCTCTTCAATTCCCAGAAGGACCCTGTCCAGGTCCTCTACAGACGCAGCCATCCTGAAGTAAAAGAGATACCCAGGTAAACCACCAGATGAAGCCTTTGTCCAGCAAAGGCTTCTGTAAACTTGCACAATTTATTAAAAACAAAACTGATCTTTTTCTTGTGTTTGGTTTTAGCAAAGGTCAGCTCCATGGCTGCAGGAAGCCCCGTCTTGTCAGCGCTCCAGGCCAGCCTGAAGTCAGAAAGAAGAATTTTGGTCTTCTTGGCGGCTATTGTGTCTGCAGTAGCCAATTTACCTACCACACGCCCAAAGTTCTCCAACAGGTAAGACATGGTGTGCTCCACTGGGAAGCAGAAACAAGCAGCCGCACAGGCCTGGCCTATCTCTGGTATGTTCTTGAATGGGAGCGTTACCAGGATTTTTCAAACAAGCTCAATGAGGTTTACTGTGTAAACTCCACTGAGGGATATTGGGTCCAGGCAGACCAGTTGGGCATCTTTGTAGGCAGTAACTGCCCACTCAGATGCCCCTTCCCCATGCGTAAGCTCAGCTAATGCCTCCTGCAACATTGGAAATGTCAGGGACCCACTTGAGGGGAAACAAGTTTCCAATCTGGTGAGCCAAAGCCCCTATGTCAAGTCCTGCTATGACCAAACCAATGGGCACTGTGACCATAGCAAGTTGGTCAAAGTGGCCCAGATAGGCAAATATGCCTATCATAGAGCTGAACTGACCCAGCAGATAGTATCCTACCACATATTTTAACAGGTAGAATGATGTGTTGGGTCTAACCAGCAAGGGTTCAACTGAAGAAGGAGGATTGGTAGTGCAACCATAATGGAACTTTCTTCCCCAGTGGCATGAGGAGTACTTGAACCACCCATTGGCCAAGGACTCCTTCTGGTGGGAATCATTGGGGGAGGAGTTGTGCCAGTTGGTGGTGGGAGTGGGGTTTTCAAGGCCCAATACCACTGTAAGCAGAAGAACTAGAAACCAGAACAGGAATAAAATTCCTTCATGGTTTCAAAGAAGGAATCAAAAGATAAGTGTAGGAAGGTATAGAGTAGAATAAGTCTTTATTGTTGGAACAAGTGATAATGATAAAGATTGCTCACTTAAATACCCCAGAATAGAGGGTGGAACATTTAAGAGGTACAATGAATAGAAGAGGATTTGACACAAGGTCTTGCTAAAATAATGGATGAAGAAATTATGTTTACCATTTGGTTTTCTACCTGCAGCTTAATACTATTAATTATCAATTTTAGAAACCAGAGGTAAAAATAGGCAGAAAAAAGAGCTGCCATATTAAAGCGGTGGTTGTAGTGAAGATGAAAGATAAACAAGGCCAGAGCCTGCTCCAAAGATAGATTAAGCAGGTCCCAGAGTGTCAGAGCCAGTTTAAACAGCAAATCAGATGCAAGGTGGTAAGTGATGTTGTATAATAGATTATTAACCTTTTCAAAGTTGTTTTCAAATTTAAATGCAAAAACTGAATAATTGGTTTAACATAAATAGGTAATGTATGTAAACTGTTTGAGTTTTGAATAACGTTAACACTGTTCTTAGGGTTCCAGGTTTGATCCCCATCTGGGTCAGTCCCAGAGTTAACCTGGGTGTCTAAAATTTGATTGCTGGTGTCCTTTGGTTTAGTGTTTGTTTCCAAGTTACCCATACAAGTGATGTAATCAGGGAAAAATTCCCTGACAGGAAAGGACCTGTGGATGTGGTCCTCCAGCCCCTGCAAGACAGGAGGGCAGAAACAGCTGCTTTGCCACATGATTGGCGTAGTTGGTGTAGAATGTGGTGGGCACAAAGGGGACCAGGACCTGGCGGAATTTGCCGTCTATGTTTTCTAAAAAAAACTGATAAGAGTTTTTGAATTTTATTTTAATTTTCTTTTTAGATTACCTTCTTGTGTTTCCTCCTTGCTGGCGGCTTCAGCAGGCTTAGCTATTCTTGGCGCAAGCAATTGCGCTGGCAATTCAGTATCCTCTTTCCTGGCGCACTTTGCTGGCTTGAGATGTGCATACATCTTGGGGTTGTCAACCCAGACAGAAGGCACAGAAATATTGTATGCCTTAAATTGGTAGGATACACCATTTTAAAAACGCCATCTTGAAAAATGCCATCCCAATTTATTAGTAAAAACATCATTTTGATTTACAGCATTTTGACTAAGAAAAAACGGCTTTAAAATTTTAGATTTTTTTAACTCCAAAAATTACCCAAAAATTCCCAAAAATAAAAATTCAAAAAAACATTTCTAGGCTTAAAAAAGCCTCAGAATTCCAAATCTGCAATAAAAATGGGGTTGATTATTAGCAACATAGTTGCGTAAAGCCCAAAAGTTAAAATAATACCAAAAACAACTATTTTCATCTAATTTAACTATAAACTATACTTTAAAATAAGCATAGAATTGTACCAAATACTAAATAAATCTAAAATAATGATAAAAGTAAAGGAAATAAGAGAGCAAATAAAGGAGTGTTTATTGCAAATAGGCTCAAACATTGATAGAAAGAGCAACTGAGATAGCTTGGAGATGCTCAAACTTGCTATCCTTGGGATAGTAGGCAAGGACTACCTTGCTGATCTCAGTGTACTTTTTCACCGCTTTGGTCATCTTGGGGGGATCACCCTTGGTCTTCATGCCAGTCTTGAAGAGGCGGACAGAGATGGCTTGTTGGGTTTTGAGATGTACCATGATCTTATTAAATTTGGGCTTATGAAGCCTAACCCTTGTGGCAAACTGGCTATGCCACCCCTCAAGGGAAGAGGCAGTCTTGATCAACCTGTCTTTGACCTGCTTGAAACAGTTCTAGGTGATTGAGTCACTGCCCTTTCTAATGTGGTGTGCTCCTTGGAAGATGCCAACCCATTGAGTCTCAAAATACTCAATAAAGGGTGCAAAGGCTGCCTGGTTGGCCTGGATATAGGGATGGCGGAGGAGGGTATCATAAAAGGCATTGGTCTCCTCCTTTTGCACAAAGGCAAGGGCAGTAAAGCAATTAAAAACGTCCTTTGCTTCTTTTGTGCCTTCAGTGTAGACCAGCCCATGGAGGTCAGAGCACTTTTGGAGGCAGCGGCAGAGTGCCTGCCTGAAGTAGAAGTAGCATCCCTGAGGGGAGCTCTTAAAGACACAAATAAAGGCATTTGCCTGAGCCTGTTTGAAATCCAATACCAGATATTTGTGGTAGGGAAGGCTTTTAGGCTTTTTCTTGGTTGGGGTGGGAGCTTCTTCTTCTTGGGAGATGGATTTTTTCTTACGCCCTCTAGTCTCCTTGGGCTCCTCTTCAATTGTCGGGAGAATTTCATCCAGTTTGGCCTTTAAAATTGTGAGTGCCCGGACATAGGTTTCCTGCTTCTTATTTGGGAGGAAAAAGAAGACCAGGGGAAGAATCAGATTTCCAACCTGCCCATGGATATTCCAAAGCTGGCTAAAGAGCTTTGGGAAGGTGGAAAAAGTGCCATCTGCAAGCCAGGTCTTGAGCTTGAGGAGGTTGCAAAGATCCTGGCTTGTTGCAAAGCAGATGATACACTCTGGGGCATATTGACCATCATCATGGAGGAGGAATCTCTCTTCATGGCAAGATAGGTTTTGTTCCTCAGTAATGATCAATTGGTCAATGGAGCTTGTACTGACGCCTTCAGTGCTCAGAGCATATATTTGATCAGTAAAATACCTCTGTAGTTTTTAGGCGCCACCAACAGTTGCTAGTTGGGTATCATTTAAATTGAGGAGCACATTGTTGACAACCTCAGTTGCAGTTTGATCCTTTGTGGTTAGGATCAGCTGGCAAAGAAGCCAGAAGATAAGTTGATATAGAGGGTCAAAAGGCTCAGCACAGTTGTGGTTAACAGTAATGGCCTTAAATCTGGTGAACCCATAAGTTGTGAGCCTTGCCGGGCAGCCAACATTATCAAATTTGAAGTGATGTTGGCAGATGGGCTTCTTCTTGTCATTACAACTGAAGCTGTAGCCCTTGTAGACAAAACTGGCACCCTCTTTCTTTGTCATAATTGGATAGCTGATAGGGTATGTTGTTGGCACAGCAAAAGTGCCATTCTGGTTGCATATATTGTAGATAGAGTTAAGATCCCAGAGCTCAATTGGCTCATCTGCAGGAGCACCAGGATCAGGCTCTGAAGTGGGGTCAGAATGGCAATTGAAGTTAAACAACTTCTCTTGAGGATCAGAGGGGGAGTAAAAAATGGAGAATGGGGAGGGGTAGGACTGTTTTCCTCTTGTTAAGGTGACAGAGTTGGGGTCTTGGGGAGAGCTTTGGCCTTAGAAGGCTGCTTCTTTGGGGTTGTCTTGGCCTTTTTGGCCTTGGGCGGAGTGATTTTGGACTTTGAGGCCTTGAGCGCAGCTTTGGCAGTTGACTTGGGAGGCATCTAAAAGTGAATTAGTATCAAAATATGAGCAATTTGGGGGGTTGTTTTTAAAGAGAAAAAACAAGAATGTTTTTAATATACACGTATCAATTTTTTACATAGAATTGAAGAGGAAATCAAAAAATATATACTATCAAAATTACAATGTTTTTGTTTTGTAAAAATAATTTTTTCTATTAGTAACACAAGTAGACAAAACTTTGAGTTTTGACTGAAAACTTGCTCTTGAGATGGCGTTTTTAAACTGACGTAATTGAGGTGCCGTAGCTCAAAAACATAGTGTTTCTGGCCATTTTTTATATTAAACTAACAAATCTACAGTGGAGCTACCTCAACCAGGCCAAAGAGTAAAACTTAAATTTCTCAAAAACTAGCTTATACAACTGGGGTTAAAAAGTACCCAGTTGTTTAGAGGAGATCAAAAAAAATATATTTGCAAAGTTATGTATGTTTTCTTACATTTTTATTATAATGATAATTGATGTGAATATGTACTTTTGAAAAATGAAAAGCAAGAATTGCGGTGGGGGAATTGATATAGCGTAGCCTGGGGTCATAGGTATTTTCCCCTTATTTTCCCCTTATTCATTGTACGCATTGAATCAATTGGGTGATATGAAACCCAGTGGAATTCAAAATGATATAAATCAAAATGGCGTAATCACCCCCTTTCATAATAAAATTACTATTAAAATAATTTATTAAGAAAACCCTTACTGTAAATTCAGAACCTGAACATAAAAATGCAGGATTGTCAAATCCTTGGTCCAAATTTTGAATCACTTTTGCGGGCAACTCAGCTGAGTGAAAAATAAAATATTTAATAAAATCAACCATTTAATTTGACTTTTTTTGGTTTATTTAAATTGGAAAATTTTGAATCTCTTGAGCAGATAACTCAACTAACAAAAGACAAAACCCAACAAACAAATTCAGGATACATGAATCAGAAATGCAGGATTCTTATGTACAATTTGAGATTTCCTATATTTCAAACAAATCATAGACATCATGTGAAAATTAACAGATCTGAAATTGCAGGATTGTCAAATCCAAGAACCAAGTTTCAAATCATAATTGCAATGAATTTAAAATAAATATAATTTATGGGTGTCTCAAAAAGTATGCTAAAGGATATAGAGTGGATTTGTGCTGATTCTTTTAGGAATCATAGGCATTCTCAAAAATAACCCTATTCCAGTTTAGGAAGGCCAAATTTTAGATCATAATATTCACAAAATTGACATATTTAACAATAAAATTGACTAAAATATACATTCCTCTTCTTGAGTTTAAAATTTTATTAAAATTTTATTATGTCTTATTTCAATAACAACCAAGCCAACGAGCTGTTTCCTGGCCTTGACAAAATCATGCAGGGCTACGCTGGGTCTCTTGACGGTGAAGTCTCTGTCTATGGCCATTCCCAACCCGCAGGCCCCTCTGCAAGCCCCACCTAGGAGTCTGTTCATTCCCCTGCAACTTCCAGCATGGCCCTGTTTGCCCATCACACACAGGCAGCTGCTAACCCAAATTCATTATCAGCAATGGTATCCAGAACCAGCCATTTTAGCCATGGGGTCACCCAGAGAGCCCAGAACCCCAAAACAGCCAATCAGATGGCATTGAGCAGTTCCCAAGATGGACACGTCCCTCCCCCAGCCAATCAGCCTGCAAGACGCAGAAGAAAATTGATCACTCCGGACATTGTTCTCAAAATGGTTGAAAAGCAAGTGAAGCTTATGTCCCTTGGGGAAATTGCGGCTGCAATGGGTTTTTCAAAGTCAACTGTGGCTGCAACCCTGCAAGCCCACGCCAACTGTGGCCCCCCCACCAAGAAGACCCCAACTGGTGCCTGTACCTCAACCAAAGGTGAAAAAGCCCACCCTCTCATGATGGCTATTATGGAGTGTGACCTGCGGATGCCCCTGGTCCAGGTACCTCTTCAGTTGGGACTCCACAGCATCTTCACCAATAAAAGAACAGTGAATTCATGGATGTACAGAGTTGTGGTTGCTGCTAGAATCTTGTCCAATCAAGTTCTCAGTGGCTCCATTTTGGTGGATACCAACCCCTACAATTCAACAATTATTAATTTTATCAAAGGAAGGGCATTTAGGGCCTGTAATGACGTAATATTCCTGTTGTATGCTAAGATATCTGCAAGTATCCAAGACTTTGGAGAGAAGCACATCCAATCTGATGTGTACAAGCGCAGCCCAATCTTGTATTGTTTTGTTGGGGTTTTATTGGCAGCTTCCCCATTGGGCATTAATTATTACTCGGCAATATTGAACACCACAGATGGATATGCCTACCAGACGGAGCTCAAGGCCATGCTGGAGGAGTGAGCCGCCCAAAACGCCGTGCACACAGTTGTACTGAGTGCAGAGATGGAGCAGTTGGAATGGGCAACCCAAGAAATCAGGGCTGCGGGGCATACCTGCTGGGCCTACCCCCATCAACTATGTTGACATGCATCTTGCAGATGTATGTCTCTACAATTTTGGTTCCGCCCTCAGGCGCTTAAAGCCTGCCACCTACAACAAACTATGCATCCAAATTGATAAGGGGTATGAGCCTTTCCCTTCCGCGTCCGTCCAGGACTTATTTGATCTCATCATCCTCTATGCAAGTGATAGTGATAAGTCCAGAAAGGACCCCTGCCTCCCCCCACGCCACTCCATCCGTTTTGTCAAGCCTGCATATGTGATGGAAGAAGAATTTGAGCAATTGAAGCAATCAGCTCTTGCTGCCCCTTCCCAGTCAACAAACCCTGCCTCACCAACCCCCCTATCAAGCCACCCACCTTCCAACTCTGACTCCCAAACCACCACCCATTCCCTCCCCACCATCTCTGATGCCGTCCCTTTCATAGGCGCAGATGAAGGCAATGTTCATTCCGCCCATTCCCTCCCCTTCCTGTCCTTTGATTAGTAAATAAATCTTTTCTTGGTGACTACTATTAAAATTTATTTTTTCTTTCAGTTCATAATTAATAATATATTTTTTACATTGTTATAAGTTTCCATGTGTAAAGAATAATGTACATTTGATGTGGTAACATATATTTTCTTATGATAATTTTGTCATCATCATTAATAAATTGAAGACAATAAACGTAAATATTGCATTAGAATAATGCAATAAGACATCAACTCTTGATATTTTGATATTATGTACATAACTCAATGCATTTTATTTAATAAAATCTATTGTAAACGAGGCCTTTTTTATTGTAATTTATTTAAATGGAATGTGTTTATATTAGAGAGCCATTAACACTTAGTATAATATTAATAA
Source organism: Entomophthora muscae (assembly GCA_014839935.2). Classification (NCBI taxonomy): domain Eukaryota; kingdom Fungi; phylum Entomophthoromycota; class Entomophthoromycetes; order Entomophthorales; family Entomophthoraceae; genus Entomophthora; species Entomophthora muscae. The sequence goes on from QTSX02004383.1 coordinate 43,657, forward strand.
TTAGTGCATTTTACAGCCTGTATATTTACCTATTGTAAATAATTCTGTAAACTTCTTAGTCGGATTTTGCGAGGTAATAATAATATAATGTGTTAATAAAATACTGTTTATTGTCATTAATTGGCTGATTTTCTTTGATGTGGCAATTGTGCATTTTTTGATATTTACGCACTAGTATCCAATTGGTTGGCTTCACATCCAATCACAAAGGTGATAGGAAAACAAGCTGCCACCCTGACCACATCCAGTCTTGGGGTGGCAGCTTGTTTTCCTATTGCCTGTGCAATTGGATGTGAAGCCAACCAATTGGATACTAGTGTGTAAATATCAGAAAATGCACAATTGCCACATCAAAGAAAATCAGCCAATTAATGACATTAAACAGTATTCTATTAACACATTACATTATTATTACCTCGCAAAATCCGACTAAGAAGTTTACAGAATTATTTACCAATAGGTAAATATACAGGCTGTAAAATGCACTAATTATTAATATTATACTAAGTGTTAATGGCTCTCTAATATAAACACAGTCCATTTAAATAAATTACAATAAAAAAGGCCTCATTTACAATAGATTTTATTAAATAAAATGCATTGAGTTATGCACATAATATCAAAATATCAAGAGTTGATGTCTTATTGCATTATTCTAATGCAATATTTACGTTTATTGTCTTCAATTTATTAATGATGATGACAAAAAATATGTATGCGTCAAAGATAGTACTATAAAAGCCAGTTTTTTGATGGAATTCAAACAAAATATCATCAATCTATAACTTAATCAACAAATTAGAAGCTCACCTGCAAAAGGTTGTTGAAATTGAGAAAAATATCAGGGAAATAGTGACAGGAAAGCTGGGGGACAAGGGCCAGCCACTGATCCAGTCAAAAGAAGATGCTCTGAACAAATTGGGAAATATTATAGATGAAAAGAATAAAGAAAAATTACTTAATCTACAGGGAACAATTTTATCAAGTCTAAAGTTCAACAACACAGCCTACAATTTGTGGGAGTTCTGGCAGGGGGCCAAAGAAAACAATGAGAAGATCAAACTAATAGAAGGAACAGAAATTCAAAAGGAAATCAACACCAATGAAGAGGAAAACAATCAAATGGAAACAGATGAAAATGAAACACAATCAAGAAGCAGAAGCGCATCAAGAAATACAGAAGCTTTATCAAATGAAAATCAAGAGGAAGCACAAGTTTCAAGAAGAATAAGGAAAATTAAGCCTAAGAAAATTAATGAAGAGCATCCAGCGCTCATGAAGTTTTCTGATATGGCGCCTGTGGCTGAGGGGGCCACAGGGGAAACAATCAGTAAGTCTTTTTATGTTTTATTTATATTTATTTTAGTCATCACCTGGGATGGGGATGAGGTTGCGGAAGTGGCAGCTTTTACGCTGAGTTGGTTTTATGGGGGTTACCAGTCACTGGTGGCCCCTATAAAACAAATAAATAAAAACCAAATAAATAAAATAATTCAACAGAATATGAATAATTTTTTTAATAGTGAAGCTCAAGATAGGGAATATCAACCACCTGCGGGGTGCTTGCCATGGATAAGGAAGCCTACAAACTAGGATCAACAATCAAAATCAAATAAATGAATGAAATTTGTGGGGATATAAAACTGAACTTTGATGAATACATATATGAAAGCGTTCAAAGGTTCCCCTTCACAAATATCAACAAATAAAGAAATTTTTAATAAAAACCAATTTTCAAATAGGAAATGAATATCTGAAATCTGCAATTTTTAATGAAATTTTTAAGGCTCTATCCAATAAAGTTGGGGATGCAGTCCTTGTGAATAGTTTTCAACCTTTAATGATATTGTTTGCTGAGGCCTGGGGGCAGATTCAAGTCAGGCGCCCCCTGGTACCCTCTTCAAATTCAGCCAAACGTCCTATATCAATAGGTTAGTACAAACTTTCAAAAAATTGTGCATGTTCTCAGAAAAGTATACCTTGCAAAGAATCCATGTCGCGGTGTATCTGGGAATCCTTCTCCACTGCATATTGAAAGCTAACATCAAAAAGTTGGAAGATGTACCCATACAAATCAATATATGCTGTGTAGCCCTCAACCAACAGAAGACACCACGGGGATACAGGACAGTCAAGCACGTCCTGTATGACTCATTTGCAATAGCAACACTATATGAGTACTATGTGCCCCCTGAAAAAATCTACTAGTTGATTCTCTCACCTGATTGCCTTTTATAAGACGTTTGGCCACCACTGGGGTGCTGAGCGCCACCCCTCTAGCAATTGGCGCCAGAGTCATCCACCACATACAGAAGAGTATGTGGTCCCAATTGAACACATTAGCAGAAAGTTTAATTTTGGGGTATAATTCTCCGGAATAATCACATTCCCCTTGCAATTCACATTCCCATAATAAATCATTTTCCCTTGCAACTTAAACTCTTTTATTTTATTTTTTATTTATTTTTAAATATTAAAATTTTAATTCTAAATACTTTGCTATTTTAAAATTTTACTTGTAAAATTTTGATAGTAAAATATTTAATATTAAAACATTCACTGTTAAAATAATTAATATTGAAATATTTAATAGTAAACATTTAATATTAATATTATAATATTAAATATTTTAATATTATATATTTTGATATTAAATATTTACTATTAAATATTTTAATATTAAAATTTTAGTATCTAAAAGTCACTATTAAAAATATTTAATATTTTAATATTGAATAAACCACAATTAAATAAAAATTGGTATATTTTGAATATTTAACCTTTAATATTAAACTTTTAAGATTTGTAATTATACTTTTATTTTAAAATTTTATTTTTTATTATAATTTTTAGTAGGTAAATTATAATATTAATATATCTAAATATACTATAAGACATTAGTTATAGTTGCAAACATGTCAAGTAATAAAAAATAATTAAAAATGTTTTTATTTACTAGCTTGTTGAGTACGGGCTCATTTATTACATAGTTAAACATTGAGAACTGAATTTATCCGCAACAGACAGCCTGCCTCACTTATGTTCTAAACAATTGATTGTTTAGAACTTGAATTAACTTTCCCTTGTAATAAAATTTGATAAATATATTTGATATGCTTGACCTGCGTCCTAAGTACTAATTAGTAAGCAATACATGAAAATCATTGGTTTTTGTGTCGTGTGGCTATAGTGGCACTGATTTAATAAGGATCAGATGATGACCTGCAAGGTCTGATTTGTGGCTTAAAAAAGCAAAAGTACCAACAAGGATTCACAATTGTTTAAATAAAATTAATCTAATTCTATCTTTTTTAATTTTTTATTTGTTAACTCTACAGTCAATACACTATTTGGTAGATTATAATAAAAAATACATATCTCTATATCTAGAATAATTAATTTTTATTTTTATTTTTTACTAATTCTTATATGTCTATAATAAAATTCAACATCATATCATTATATATAAATAATAATTTTTGTGTCCTAATAAAAACAAAATAAATAAAACTAAAAAATTGATATCTAGAGCGCTATTATATCTGATTGGCTTGGAGGCAAGGGATTTGGGGAAGAAGGATTCCAAGTGCTCATAAAAAGCTGCCACCACATTGAGTGGCATTGCAAATTGGCTGATCTTGAGAATGTTGAAGAGATCCTTGATGTCCTGGGGGAGGCCTTTCTTTACCTCATTCTTGATCCACCCAAAGACCTCCTCAATTGGATTAAGGAATGAATAATACAGGGGAAGGAAGAGGAGTCTCATTGGACAATCAGCAAGGCGGTGGTTGGAGGAATGGCTATTCTTGTCAATGGGTGGAAACTTGGACACAACCAGATCCACTTTGTGGAGCCCGACATTATCCAACACAACAATGTTGGTTGTACTGCCATAATTGATTTCAAGATATTCCTTGACAGTTTGGAGAAAATCAAGAAATGTCTTGCTGTTATAGGAGCCTTTAATCATCTGGTATTGATCTAAACTGTGAGGACCCAGAAGCGCTACCATTGAATAGGTCTGGGAATGAACAGTTGCACAATGTGCTACATCATCCTTGGACCCCTTATCAGCCCACCCATGACTAGATCTGAGTGAGGAGGAAAACAACAATTTTTTGATGTAGAAGAACTGTACGTTGCCAGTCTCCTTAAGGGCCAGATAAGTCTTGGCATAAATGTGTCACTCTTTGATTGTTTTCTTGCTGTTCCTATTGTACAGAAAAACTCCAAGGACCTTCTAAGAGAAGCCCAATTTGACCATTGCTTTGTATACAAGGATTTTGGAGACAGAAAGCCCAAACTCTGTGTCAAGCATTGATTGGACAGCAAGTGAGTCCAGCTGACAATCCTTGGTAACCCACTTCTTGATTGCATCAATGTGCACGGGTTGAAGTAGGCTGGGCTGCCGCTTAGCCTTGGTGGATTTGGCAATTTTTCCCGGTGTTGCCTTACTTTTTGTTGATGTTGCCAATATATCTGGCTGTGATCCTAAATTGGGACGCAATATCCCAAACTGCCATTCCCCTGTTCAAGCAGTTGAGGAGAGCTTCACACTCACTATCCATCAACTGACGCCAGCCCTTGACAGGTACCGCGGCATCCTGGCTGGCAGGCTCAACACAGGGGATGGGGACCTTTGTGTAGAAGGTGGGATTATGCTTTTTTGCGCTGGCGCTGTCAATGGTGGCATACAACACAGGCACAGATTGCTCTTCAGTGGTGGTCAATGGCTCATATGAGGTATCAAAGACGCGGGGGCAGGAAGTAGCAACTCTTGGATCAAGAGTGCGGGGCTGGGTGGCAACTGGGTAAACAGTGGAGGTGTAAGTAACCTCAGTGTTCCCAGTGGCCATGGTCTAGGAGACTTTGGTGGCAGGCCTTGAGAGCAGCTTCTGTCTTGGATTCAGGCTGGTTGTTCTGGCTTGTGGCACGGGAGGTGGTTAGCTGGCGCTGACATCTTGGGAGGCCTGTGTGTTAGCATGACTCCCCTTGAGTTGGGTTCTGGGTCTATTCTTGGACCCTCTGGGACGCCCTCATAGACAGACTTCCATGCGGGCTGGTTCAGGAGCAGGTTGAGAATGCAATTGATGGTCCATAAAAATAAAATATATATTTTAGATCAAATATGTATTTATTTGGATTTATTGGTTTAGTTGTGGGTAGTTGTTTTCTCTTGATTTAGCCTTGAATAGTAACAGAATTTCTATATATGTGATTTGAAGATTATGATATTGTATAATTTCCATGTTTAGACAATTTTACATCTCACTTAATTTTTATATCTAAACATGGCTATCAAGACTGAATTTTTCATTTGATTTTATTCAGAGTGGAGCTTCTTGATTTGGGTTGGTATTTCCTAGTGTGTTTACTTTACATTAAATTTGAATTTTAGTTCCTGCAATTAATATCTGAGTTTACTAGTGGCATTCAAAAGTGATTTGAAATTTGGTTCTTGGATTTGACAATCCCGCAATTCCAAAAAACATAGTACACTTAATGAAAATGGTTGATATATTTAATGGTTCAAATCTGATTCCAATTAATTGATTTTGTCCATTGGAAATAAAAAGTTTGACTTGAAATTTGCAAAGTGTCTATGAGTTCCTGCATTTTTAAATAATTAAATAAAAATACAAAGAATTCTGTTTAATTAAAAAAGGCCAGCCCGCAAAAGTGATTCAAAATTTGGACCAAGGATTTGACAATCCCGCATTTTTACGTTCAGGTTCTGAATTTACAGTATGTTTTTGGTGAAGATATGAAACTCAGTCACAAAAGTTACAAGCTTGATCCAATATCAAGCCTCAATATCATTTGAAACAGACAACAAAAATATAAAATATCAAAACACATGAATGAATCAATAATACTGTTATCAGATCATCTTAATTAAGAACACAATCTAGAATCTGAAAAGGAAATAAATATTCTGAGTGTCTGTTTTGGGGTTAGAATCAATAAAAATATCAAATTTATTCAAACTCATGATTAACAGTGCACATTTACAACCAAAAATAATTAATATAGAAATCTAAAAATCTAATTTGAAATATACAGTAGTGACTACTTGTAAGAGAGGGGGCTAGACTAACAAAGTCTGGCTCCCGTCCTGGTGGGACCAACCACCAGGATGTCATCCAGTGCAAGACTGGGAAAGCCGCTCAAAGGGGCCTCCCAAAGGAGACTGGATGTGAAAGGGGAGGAAAGTATGCATCCAAAGCCATGACCATGGCTCTAGTAAGTAACCATAGAGAGCAATCCCAAGTGAAAGGGGCCTCTGTATTTGACTCAGGGATTTGACGCAAGGGGGAAGGATTGAACAAGTCAGAAGAAAGAGTTCCAGTAGTCAAAGATTCCATAGGTGGCAACAACTCTTCAAGATGAGAAGACAACCAAGAAAAAAACCCATAGGATCCCAGTTTGAAGGGAATCTGGGTGAGATGCTCAATTACATTTGTAAAATGACTAGGAAAAAACTCAGAAGATCAAGAAATCAAGGAAAGTTTGCTCCAAAAGACTGGGTTTGAGGACCAGAACAAGAGGGAAATGGGTACCAGTATCCACATAGCCATCTTGTACCAAGGTGAAAACATGATTCCAGAAAGTACCCTTCTTTTGCTAAGACTACTGGGCGGACAGACCAGTACTTGGAAAAAATCCCAACAAAAACAACGGGCAGGCGGGCAGTCAGGCCAGGGAAGGCGGTTGGCAGGGACAATTAAGTGCTCAGGTAAATAACAGGGAATGGTCCAAGTTATTGTTCTTGGAACAATTCACAACAAAAAACGACAGGCAGATGGGCAGGCAGGCCAGAGAAAGCAGGAGGCGGGAACAACAGCGGGAGTTGGGATAAATACCTTTATTGTTAAACAAACTTTAAAAATACAAAAGATTTGCAAAATAAGGAGTTTATTCAACAATTGGAATTGGTAAGCAAGGGACCTGATGGCCCATGCTTCCATTTTATGCAAAAGGGAGGTGATAGGACAGGAGGTTTTATGAAAGGGGCTATTGGAGTGCAATCTAAAGGGGAGCCTGTTAAAGAGTACTAGCCAATCTTATCTTGGTTTGAGACCCAGAAAATAGGGGCCGTGGGGCCAGATGTAAGGCTCAACCCCTTTATTGGCTAGGAACCTTCCGAGGACTCAGGGTGTACATTTCCCCTAATGCCTTCCTCTGATGTCTCCACCAGAGAGCTCTGGAACCCAATTGTTTTGGGCTGGGGGACTCCCGGGCCGGAGGAATTAGTTACCTGGGACACCTCTGGTTGCGGGTTTTGGTACCCAATTTCCCCGGGCCGCAGATTTGACCTTTCCAACTTCATGTGGCCCGCATTTTTTTGTTGGTTTGCTAATTGTTTCAGGACCAGGCGGCACCAGGACAACAAGCAATCCAACCAAATTAATGTCTCTTCCGCAGTTGGAGGGGACTCCAAAGGGGAAATGAGAACTTCGGCCGGGAAGGCCAACACAAAGCGTTCATCTACCGTGTGAGCCAAGTCCTCCAGGTTTTGGAGGGGTTTTGCCTGCACGCGGGCCACCTTTTTCAATGGTCTGGGAAATACATCCTGATCTAGGGCCAAAGGTGGACCGCGGAACTTTACACTACTGGCTTTCATGCTACTATATATGAAGAAATAAAAATTATAATAAATAAATTATATCAATAAACTGATTTTAATTTTATACCAAAATGGGCACATCCCAACAACAGAGCTAATCAGAATGGGTGTACATGTGATGTCTTTGTGCTTGGCTCAGACCAGACATGCCTCAGTTATTGCACCCATTTTAACTTAATGAAATAAGTCTATTGAAAAAAGAACATGTTTTTGTTTGCAAATTGTCTTACCAACTTGTGGTCTATTTAGCACCAGACCACTGGGTTCTCTGGTTCTAGATTGACCACAGGTTAGTGTGCCAATTTTCAAACAAAAAGATCTCTTATTTTCAACAGGCTTATTTCATTAAGTGTTACTTTCACTTGAAAAACTCATACTAATAAAAAGCAATAAAAATTCTTTAAAAACAGAAAAGTAAAAAAGTATTTAAAGGAAATTAATTTTATTTAAGTGTGTGCCCTTTTTGAGCCAGTCTCTGTGACAAATGGGGCCTGTGCTCCACATTTCCACAAAGGCATTTGGTGTAAGGTCTTGCTCATTATGGTGCAAGGTTATAAACTAAAGTGTGCAAAGCATCAGGATTCAAATTTAAAATATATAAAAATGTGGGAACTTTCTTCAAAATAATCTTACAGAACCCTGCTAAAAACCTATATTGTGTCACAAATGGAGTAATAGAGTGTAAGAAACCTAAGAAAAGAAGATAAAATAAAGTGTTTAATAGTGAACAATTTGTAACTAAGGGAATATTGATATTAGGATATTCTCCATCTGCAAATTGATACATATAACTATTGAAAGATTCCTTAAGGGGAAAAATGGATACAACAAGCCTAAGGCTTGTTGTTTTACAAGTTCCATTTAGATTTAAGGAAAAAGCTAAACTAAAAAAATGAATTTAAAAAAACAAAAATTAAAAATTTGAAGTTAAAATTGTAAAAGTTGAAGGGGAAGAAATCACTTAGAATTTTGGCTTAAAGCCTACTCTTCAAAAGCTCTTTATTTATAGAAAAGAAAGCCTTTTCAGTTTGAGTATGATCAAAGGAGGAAGCAGCCAAGAGGAGGAGCAACTGGAGAAGTAGGAGACAATCAGGTACAGAAAAGGAGAAAACAAAAGACCAGTTCAAGTTTGATAGGCAGAATAGGCTGGGGAGAGCGGCAACAACATGAAAAAGGAGTTTTGAAAAGTAAGCAAAAAAAGAATTAATCTAACTTAAAGTAGAGAATATAAGCTATTTGAATAGCTGGGAAGACAGTGGATGACAACTGCGTCAATTCAAATGCAAATCAAGGAGAAAAACAAGGTAATTAACTTAAAATACTTAAATACAACTTATAATTCAAAATTCCAATATTAAAAATACTGAAAGATTAAAATCAAATTTAAACATCAAATATGATAAATTTAAAGAGCCTGCCCCTTGGGGCAGGGCATGACATTACCCCCTCCAGATCCAAGCTCAGGATGTGCTTGGATATAAGAGTTGATGGCATCAGGATAGTTCCAAGGTTGAACAGTGGCACCCAAGAACTCTCCTCAACAGAATATCTCTTCCAAAGAACCAAGTATTGGAGTTTACCATAGTGGTAACAATGATTGATAATGTAGTAAACCTCATATTCAGGAGTCCCTTGGACCATGTGAGGAGGAGGTGCTTCATTGTTCTGATGAGAAGGAGGAGGAGAAATCTGGAGTTTGAGGAGGGACATGTGGAAGAAATCATGAATGTGATACCCTGGGGGAAGTTGGATACAATATGCAACCTTCCCAACTCTTTCTGTTACAAGAAAAGGCCCTATGAACTGAGGGCCAAGTTTACAGGAAGGCCATCTGATAGGAAGATTCTTTGTATTTAGATATACAAGGTTATTGACCTGAATGCCTTTTCCCTCCTGACAATGACAGTTGGCCTGTACCTTGTAAAACTTGATAGCCTTAGAGAGATTCTCTTTTAAGGAATTCTGTATGAGTTTTAGCTGGACAAGAAACTTCTCGGCTAACAGGGAACAGACAGAGGAGGTGACAGAAGAAACAAAGGCAGGAGTGTAGCCTAAATTTGCCATGAACGGAGTCATCTTGGTAGAGGAATGAGGGTTAGCATTGTAGGAATACTGGGCCAAAGGTAGGTGAGAAGCCCAATTGTCTTGTTGTTTGTTGGAAAAACAGCAAAGGAAACATTCTAGTGTCTGATTTGTACGTTTGGTTTGACCATCAGACCGGGGATGATAAGAGGTGCTAAGAGAAATTTGAACACCTAGCTGAGTCATAAACTCCTTCCAGAACAGGGAAGGAATTGTGGTCCACAATCAGAGATAATATCTCTTGGAGTACCATGGTGGATGAAGATGTTCTTAACAAAGAGGGAAGCAGTCTGCTTTGCAGTAATACTAGAATTTCAGGGAGCAAAAATAGCCTGCTTTGAGAATCTGTCTACAATGACCATTATGGCGTCAAAACCTTTGGACTGAGGAAGCTGGACAATATAATTCAAAGAGACAGACTGCCAAGGACCTTCAGGGACTGGAAGGGGGCATAGAAGAACCACAGGTTTCTGGGTGGAGTGTTTGCTTCTCTTTCAAACTAGGCAACTACTGACATATGTCTTGACAAAGATGGACATCTTTGGCCACCAGAAGTGATCACAGAGTTTAGAAAGTGTTTTCTTGTATCCAGAGTGGCCTACAGCAAGGGAGTCATGGAACATGATGGTTAGAAGCTGTTGAAGGTCCGGAGAATAAACTACCAAAAGGTTGTTGAAGTATAACACACCATCTAGCAGGGAGAAGGAAGGATTTGTGACTGTCTTATTGTTTGTAAGAGCTTCAATGATCTGATACAAGGCTTTATTAGAAAGCTGAGATTTGTGGATTTGCTTCAGTATATTGGGGGTTGTAGTACTGATAACATTGAGTTTCAGAAAGCTCTTGGGTGGAAGGACCATCTTGTTGTTAAGGAGTTTGTAGTCTTTGTCAACATCAGATAATGAAGGATGACAAATAAGCGCTTCAGGTAGGGTATTAAGTACACCTTTCTTGTACACAAGCTTGAAGCAGAAATTTGACAGCTCCAGTACCCATCTAGCGTGTCTTTGGAAAATGTGGCGTGACTCGGTGAAGTAAAGCAAATTCTTATGGTCCGTGTAAATGAGGAAAGACTCATCAAGTCCCTCAAGATAGCAACACCAATTCTTGAGTGTTTTGATGATGGCAAGAAGTTCTTTGTTGTGTACGGGGTAGTTTTGTTCAGCTGGAAGGTGTTTTTGAGAGAAGTATGCAACAGGGTATTGCATCTCATCCCCACAAGATGAAGGAGAACACTGCTAACAACATAGTTGCTGGCATCAGTCTCAACCAAGAAGGGTTTGGAAGGATCAGGCATCAGGAGGACAGGTGTGGAGACAAAGACAGCCTGTGTGGCCTCAAATGCAAGCTGGGCCTCAGATGTCCAGACAAAGGGAATGGAAGGAGAAGTGAGTGGCAAGACTAGAGAAGAAAAATTTCCATAAACTTACGGCAATAGTTTGTCAATCCCAGGAAGCCACAAAGTTGTGAGCAGGTCTTGGGAACAGGCCAGCTTTGGATAGCATCCACCTTGCTAGGAGAGACAGCAAAATTGTTTTGAGTGACAATGTAGCCAAGGAAATCAACCTCGGTGCAGAAGAATGAGCACTTAAAAGATTTTGCAAACAGGTTGTAGTCTCAAAGTTTCTGGAGTACTTGGCAAACGTGGGCAACATGGTTGTCAATGGAAGAGGAGTATATGAGGATATCATCAAGATAGACAACAACAAACTTGTTAAGGAATGGCAGAAGTGTCTTGTTCATTAAGGCCTGGAAGGTTGACGGAGTGTTACATAATCCAAAAGGCATTACATTGTACTCGTATAACCCAAATGGGGTACAGAACGCGGTCTTCCATTTGTGGCCAGGAGAGATTCTGATCTGGTTGAAAGCGCTTTGGAGATCAATCTTGGTGTATATGGAACTACCAGAAAGGCAATCTTTCAAAGCCTCAGCAGAAGGAATAGGGCATTTATCCTTGATTTTGATCTCATTGAGGGCTCTATAGTCTACACAAGGGCGCTTAGGGCCATCAGATTTACTGACAAAGAAGATGGAGGAAGAACATGAAGACATAGATTGAGAGATGAAACCCTTGGAGAGTTCCTCATTGATGTAGTTCTTTAGTAGAGTGTTGTCGGAGTCAGAGAGAGGAATAAGCCTTCCCCAGGGGGGAGTGGTGCCTGGCTTAAGGTTTATCTGAATATTATAGGGCCTATGAGGAGGTAGCAGGTTACATTTCTCCTCACTAAAACAATCCTTGAAGTCAGAGTAACAATAAGGTAATCCATCTTTGTCCTTGGCGGAAAGAGTATCCGGGATGGTACTAGAGATAGCAGTCAGGTTTGGTTTGGAGGGAGTTGAGCCAAGAGTACCAGGTACAAGGGATAACAATTTTACAACGTCATTGCATGTAAATGATATCTTGTTGTTTGGGTGATCAAAGTTAAGCAAAGACTCTCTCAACCATGGGAATCCAAGGATGAACAGGAAGGATAAGTTGGGAGAAGAGTTACACATATGCGGAATGGAGAGCCCTCCAAGTCAATGGTGACGGGTTAGAGGATAGGTGTGGCGCCAATGAGAGTGCTGTTTCCCACCTTAATGTCAAGAGATCCAAAGGCAGGGAGTCCAAGTAGTTTAGCAAGTTTCTCCTCAATAAAGTTGGCATCAGCGCCAGTGTCAAGAAGAGTGAGCACCTTGATCTTCCCCAAAGGTCCATGAATAGTCACTAGGACAGTAGGTGACTTGGAAGTATTGTTAAGGGACAGTGAAGCAAGGGTGGAGGTCTTGTTGGCAAAGGGGGGACATTTTGAGAGAGGACATGCTGGTAGAAGATGATCCTTTGATCCATAGTAAGAGCAGAGGTTGTTGTTCCTTCTTCTAAGGACTTCCTTGTAAGTAAGGCAAAAACCTCCCCCAGACTTTGGCTTGGTGCCAGGTGGAGGAGTTGAAGAGAGCAAGGCCTTGTCTGGAATAAACAACCAGGCTGTAGGGGATAGGTTAGAAGGAGAGTGTGTTTTCAAAGAAAGGTATTTCCAATTCCACTTAACCACTTCTCTGATAAGAGGTTCTAGTTTGTCAGGGAGATTGTGGTGGACCAAAAATTCCTGGAGCAATCTGTTGAGGCCTATCTTGTAGAAGCTGCAAGACTCAGTGTCAGAGGCTTATAGTCTTGACTGGAGGGAGCAAAACTTCCAGTTGTATTTGCCAAGTGAAAGAGAACCTTGTGTGAGACCTGCAAACCTAGAAGTGGAGGGAGTGGATGACTCTTTGTCTTCTCCAGAGAAAGATAGGAGTGAACTGACAAAGAGATCATAATTCTGGAGGATGCCCAGGTTGCGTATTGAATGAGAGCTAAACCAATCTCTGTAGTGACCAGTGAGCTTCTCCGCAAGATAGAGGACCTTCTGGGAGTTGGTGGAGAACTCGGACCCGTAAGCAGTAAAGTGGGCCTGTGCATAAGCTAGTGTTAAAAATACTAGGGGGTGGTGAACTATGGGCTAAGGTATTGAGAACTACTGTTTGGTTAGTGTAGGTAGTGGGGGTATGATCCTCCTTATTACAAAAAACCTTATTATATAACCAACCAAGTAAGAAAGCTACTAGAGATAACAAGGTTACAATAATAATAGAGAGAAACAAAGCTAAAAAGATAATAGAAGAGATGGAAAAAGTGTCGCCTGGGTCAATCCCATGTGAAGCCAAAATAATGTAAAGTCTTTCCCATAGTGGTGCAAGGTTATAAACTAGCGTGTGTAAGGCATTAGGATTCAGATTTAAAAGGTATAAAAATGTGGGAACTTTCTTCAAAATAATCTTACAGAACCCTGCTAAAAACCTATATTGTGTCACAAATGGAGTAATAGAGTGTAAGAAACCTAAGAAAAGAAGATAAAATAAAGTGTTTAATAGTGAACAATTTGTAACTAAGGGAATATTGATATTAGGATATTCTCCATCTGCAAATTGATACATATAACTATTGAAAGATTCCTTAAGGGGAAAAATAGATACAACAAGCCTAAGGCTTGTTGTTTTACAAGTTCCATTTAGATTTAAGGAAAAGGCTAAACTAAAAAAATGAATTTAAAAAAACAAAAATTACAAATTTGAAGTTAAAATTGTAAAAGTTGAAGGGGAAGAAATCACTTAGAATTTTGGCTTAAAGCCTACTCTTCAAAAGCTCTTTATTTATAGAAAAGAAAGCCTTTTCAGTTTGAGTATGATCAAAGGAGGAAGCAGCCAAGAGGAGGAGCAACTGGAGAAGTAGGAGACAATCAGGTACAGAAAAGGAGAAAACAAAAGACCAGTTCAAGTTTGATAGGCAGAATAGGCTGGGGAGAGCGGCAACAACGTGAAAAAGGAGTTTTGAAAGGTAAGCAAAAAAAAGAATTAATCTAAATTAAAGTAGAGAATATAAGCTATTTGAATAGCTGGGAAGACAGTGGATGACAACTGTGTCAATTCAAACGCAAATCAAAGAGAAAAACAAGGTAATTAACTTAAAATACTTAAATATTAACTTATAATTCAAAATTTCAATATTAAAAATACTGAAAGATTAAAATCAAATTTAAACATCAAATATGATAAATTTAAAGAGCCTGCCCTTTGGGACAGGGCATGACATTTGGCAAGGTGGACCAGGTCAGGCCCCAAACCACAGAGACTATAGCCAACAGGAACCAGTTACGGGCAGGAGACAACTACAGACTCTGGTAATTATTGCATAAGGTCAGAAGAATTGCAAATGAGAGTAAAATAATCTTGGAAAAGCTTAGCTGAAGCATTTCCTCAAGCAACAAGAGAAAAAAAATTCTGCATAAAAAAAATTTTTTTTTGAAATTTAAAATCAAATTTCAAAATGTTGATTTTTATGCCAAACTGGGGTTTTTTTCATTTTTTACTATTTTATTATAGTTTTTTAAGAAACCAAGGTAATTCTCAGAGAGCTATCATGGTAGGTATTTAGGGAAAAATTTAAAAAGTCCATAATGAATATGGAATGAGGGAGATGATTAGATAAAGAACATAAAAGGGTTAATCTATTATCCAGTATAGGGTTTTTAGAATCCAACTTTATCAGTTGGATTTGTTACAGTCTCTCAGACATAAATGTCCAAATTTAGAAGCATGTACATTGAAAATAATGCTTTAGTTCCCCAAATAGATTTTGATGAATTCACTCCTGAAATCCACTATTTTCAATTTGAGTCCCAAAAATAATCAATTTTTTAAAAAAATGAGTCATTTTGTGTTTGTGTTCATCACTTTTGTGACTGAACCTCATAAACTCTCTGTTTGTATCATATTTGCCACACACTCATAATCAAATTTGATGTAGAATGCTTCAGCAAGGGACTGGATTGTGTGTGTTATGAATTTGAGTTCCATGTGTTTGCTATCTCATTTTTGGAATTCAGTATTTGACTTTAATTTTGTTTTGTGATTAACTATTTTTGTTTTCTGGCCCTAGATAAATGAAAGCTTTATTGAGTAAATTAACCTTCAACTGGTTCCAGTTGAAATACGTTTTGTGACTGAGTTCATGTGTTCTAAACTGAATAATATACATTTATCTCAACAGGTTTGAAACCTACTGTATAATTCTCTTCTTTAATTTCCATCTATTTTGTATTTTATATAACCAAGCTCTCTTTGTTGGTCAATTCAATCCTCAGCAGAGTTTTGCTATCCAATCATATAAAAGTACTGTAAACAATTGATTGTGCCACTTCCAATTTTAATCCACACATTCTAAAGTTGGATAAGCTACACAGATAAGCCACTCTTTAATTTTTGAATCACAATTTGAAAATTAAACAATTGAATAAATATTTATTATAGTCTGGCTTATATTCTCACTTTATATAATTTAGACCACACTCCACTGAATTCACCCTGAGTACTTTCAGCAATACTGTTAGGGATAAAATGTAAGAATGATCTAAATTGAGCTTTTGGCTTGATAATCAACTTTTAAAATTAAATTTAGAGAAAAATCAATGCAATCAAATCCCTTATAGCTTGAGCCCACTTGAGGCAACATTACAGACAGACAGACATCTAGACAGACTCACTTTTTTATATATTAATTTTTCCTATAACTTTTGTTTTGAGTAACTGTTTAAATCTAAACTAATTTTTCATCATCAGAACGATACTAACTTACCATCATCTTATCGGCTTGTATCATATAAGAGGATGTTTTACCAATGTTCTATAGATAATTGAAGTTTATCTTTGAATTTGTTTTTAAAAGTACCTATTAAAATAGGGTACAAATTTGAACACATGTTTAAGAGAAAGAATCGATCTCTTGAGTTGCCTCAAGTTAGGGTTGCAGCCATTTAAAGTGGACCTAGTGTCTATAAACTTACATTTAATTAAAGTGCAGTATCTCATAGGGTTCTTTAAATTACTTGAGTGAGATGGCCAGTTTATCAGAATTGCTGGCTGTGCCAAAGAAAAGCTGGTTCACATTTTGGGGATTTTTATCATTGATAGAGAATAGCAGCTAATCTTGGTCTTCACGGAGCAAATCTAAAACACTAACACCTGTGTCGTTGTTGGCTTCATCTCCATTGTCACGATCAGAAAGCCTCAGACGTTCAAATTGAGTTGCGTCAACATCTTCATCTCCTTCCTCCAAGAATTGCATATCGGATTTAGCCAGCTTCGAATCCTTCTCGAATAGCTGCTTCCCTGAAAGAAACTTTAGCACCTTTTAACCAGAATCATCAGCACACTTACCAGTCAGCTTCTTGGAATCGGGCTTTTTAAATCCAGACTTCTTGAGTTCGGCAAATCTCAATGCATCTCTTTCAAGATCAAATTTAGTCTTCCATTCCAAGAAATTTTCAGGAGTAACTTTTGTGCCGATAAATTTGGATTCGTCAGCCTAGATAATTTGTTAGTCAATAATAATAGAAATGCTTACTTTAATAGACTGCATAAGACGTTCTTCAGCCTCTCTTTCTCTATCTTCGGCCTTTTTCGTGATGAGAGAAAGAGTAGATTCTTTCAATTGCGATGCTAATGTAAAAACCATAGCCATGCCTAAACTTTCTTCTGCCTAAAATTTAATTAGCGTTAGAAAAGCTACAATTTACCAATCCCAGTAAATCTTGAGAGAGCTGCTCAATATCAGCCTCATCGAGACCACAAGCAGATGAGGCAGTGATATTCCACTCTGGAAGAATGTCGGGATATGTGGGAGGGTACGTAATAGTCAAAAGTAAGCTAGAGACCACTTAAAGCAAGAAAAAGATTAAATAAAAGTCATATATACAAGGGGAATGGAATACTTACATTGATCGAGATCCTCATCACTATTATAATCAGGTGCGCCTAGAACGTCTTCAAGAGACAAGAAGATTTCATAGGAAAGAGGATCTTCACTAAGTACTAACTTGCAAAGAATATTAATTGACTGCAAAAAAACGAAGGTAGTCGTAATTAAAGGCAAACACGGAAAAAATTTAACAATTAAAATACCTCTCAATTCTTCTGGATAAATCGACTGAAGGACCTCCAGTTCGCTATTCTGTTCTTCACTGTAATCTAAAAGAAATTTAATTTAAAAAAGCTGAAATGTGTCAAGAATTCAAAAGTCATATTTAAAATACAGCATTTTAAAAATGGAAAAATTACTCATGTTTGACGAAATAAAGTTTTCAAGGATCCATAATACATTTTTATGGGACTACTGAAATAATCAAAGACCCTTTGTTTCCTGTAAGTGGTGTACAGTTATGCTCCATGTGAAGAAAATGGTTATCAATAATGTGTATCATGAACCTTTCTATTAAATTTTTAAGACCTCTTGTTAAGGATGTTAATTAAAACGATTTACAACTTATTGAACTTGTTCTTTTAAACTTGTAAAGATGTGTTGAGAAAATAATAAAATGAAACGCTTTTTAATCAAACAATCTTTTAATAACCGAAATTTTTTATTACCAGTCATTTTAAAGCCCAGAATAAATACAAATTCTTAGGATATCCAAGCTAAAATTAAAAAGTAAAGCGTTGTATCTAATGGATAGGCTTTCGGTATCAAAGAAAATATATATTTGACGTCGCCTGTGAAGTTTGTCACTTAGGCAAAGCGATTGGCTTAAATGGAAATTTCAAGCCAGCTTTTTTATTTAAGCTTTGGCAAGTTTTCTCGGGTAAAGAATACTTTCGCCTGATTAGAAGCTGTGGAGCAATATCTTTTTAATAAAAACACAAACAAAAGTTCTTAAGGATATTTAGAAAATTTTATACTTTAAACTTCTTTAAGAATACACTCATTTTCTCAAGGATGGATGTGAAAAATCTAATGGTAAACTCTATAATTAGGTTGCTTTTTAGGTATTCAACTTTATCTCAAACTTTTTTTAGAAAAATATGAGCTTATTAATATATCTATCTATTTCAAGAAAATATAAGCAAATATTTTTAAAAAATATTAGATCCATATACTAGAAATAGGTAGGCTATACCATCTTAAAAACACATCTCAAATTAATTATGATTGAACAACAAATATTCCAATCACTAGGAAAAATTGATTCCAATCACAAAATGAAGCTACTATGTTTGCTATGGTTTTTGAGAACAAATTGAACTCAGTCACTAAAGTGAAAAACTTGATCCAACAACAAACCCTCATAGCAACTGAAACAGACAACAAAAACATCAAATATCAAACCAAATCAATGAATCTATAACAATGTTACAAGAAAATCCTAATTGAGATATACAAGCTACAGATAAAAATGAAAATATAATATTCTGAGTGTCTGTTTTAGCAAGAAAATTATGAAATGAATTAAATATATCAATAAATACAGCCAAAAGTGCACATCTGTGACCAAAAATGTTACAAAAGTAACAGTTTTGAAGCCCCAGGCGGGAATCAAACCCGCTCCTAGCCACCAGCGGGGCTAGTGGGCGGGGAGATTTTCCTGCACCTGGATTTTTGCTTTTCAAAGAGAATCCAGGTGCGGGAATCATTACTGCCCTGGTGGCAGCTGGGGGGCCTGTTTTGGGCCCCAAAAGCTACAGCCAAGCCTTGGTGGGTTTGGCTGGGCCTGGGCAGGCTATTTTTAGCTGCCCAGTAAACCCAGATCAAGCCCACCCTCCATTAAGTAATTTGGGGTCCCCAATTGGGGATCCCATTTTTAATCAAGTTCTTTGGGCTCAGGAGAGCCTGTCAAGCCAGTCCAAAAATGGTGATCAAATTGGGAAAACCCCCCATAACCCCAGAAGCCAAACCTGCCAGAATCAATGGCCAGCCAAGCCAAGATGAACCACCAAAAAGCCAAACAACTGTTCCTGAAAACCCCAAAAATGACCATGAAGCAGCCAACCAAATAGCAGAACCTGAGATGCCAAGCCTTGTCACACAGATAGCATCAGAAGAATGCCCAGAGGCACCTGCATGTGAGTAAGTATATAAATCAGAAGCACTTGAAAAAGTTCTGTATTGTCATCCTTACCAAATAAAGTTGTTATGAACCTTTGGTTCACCAATCTGTTTCCATATCTATTTTTGATACTCTTCCATCTGCATACACCCAAGCGTCAGTACCCACCCACTGGGATAGATAGTCAGACTCCAGTTGACAAAACCAAAGCCTTTGACTACTACCGTTCACCCAACACTCCATTTGGCCCTGTGCATTTCATTGAGTATCCTGCCAATCCTGACCACAAACCCTGGACGTTGGAAGACTTGCAGTGGTACACCCATCCAAACCCACCCAAGAAACCTTACCAAATTGTCTGTGACGGCAAAGCAATCACCAACTACCCTTTGATCTTCAACGGGAAGTACAACAATCCTGCTACCTACTTGATCCTCATGGAACTGTCCCTAACACCCAAACCAACCATCTCAACCCCCCCACTTCTGATGCCACTGGCCAGAGTAGTCCGTTCCTGGGAGTGCTTTACCTGGCGCTCACAGGATTGATTGATTCTGCCTTGCCAGCAGCTGGACCTTGGGCTGTGGCTGGGAAGGCCATTTCTTACCTGGTAAAGTTAGGTCCCATCATCTGGTGGGCCATGCCAGTAACTGCTTTGACTCCTCCCTCACCTGCTGGAGCTCCACAGTACTCTTGGTATCATGACATTATGACAATCCACCCCAAACTTGATAACCTGGGCCCCAAGATGTTATTGTAAAGCCTCATAAAATAAGGGAGTATTCTAGCTAGGTAAGGCACCAAGTTGTCAACTTGGAATCCTGTGAGTGCCATCAAGATGGGGTAGACTGTCATCATCCATCTAAAGACTTTGGAATGTATGTTAAAACGTCCAAAATTACGGCAAAGTACGTAAGCACGTAGAATACAAAGGAATATATTGCTATGTGCTGGGTGGAGTGGGGCAACACCAGTGTGGGCCAGGAGTACGTCTCAGAGAAGTTGAGCTGCGCTGGCTCCTCGTAGAAGTACTTGTCGGGTGGTTTGTTGTAAGGCTCATGCTGGTGAGAGTATTGATGGCCCCCAATCCTGAGGCAGGCTGTGAGAACAGCAGAGAAGATTAAGTGGTTCATCTTCGGTTCCTGGGAAAGGGCAGACAAAGCTTAGTGTCTTAACTTTCTGAAGTGTAAAAGTTTTTTGTATTGATTTATGTGATACTATTGAGGGGTAATTTCACTCAATGATAGCACAAACTACCATCAAGTGATTGAGATTTATTATATACTGTCATCCTTAGTGGGGCATGAATAGTACAAATAATTGGATAGGGGACCCCAAACACTTGGTGTTGTCTGGGATTCCCTTTTGGGAGTGGAATGGGAGTGGTTTGGCAAGCAATGAATTTTTATCCTTGGCATGGCATGGAATTGGAGTATCTTCAGGTACAGTAATGCATTTCAATTCAACTTTTACAGTTGATGCATTATATGTAATGCTGGACTGCTTGTCAACTCCCTCCAAATTTGGTAGATTCCAAATTTGGGCAGCAGTTCCCCCTCCATTTGGGTTTGGGGAAATTGCCTTTTTGGGTTTCCCCTTTTGGCAATTTCCCCATTTGGCGGGCTGGGTGGGGGACTGGCTGGCAGTGGGTGTGCGCAGGCAAGCCGCCAGGCCCAGCGTGCGGCCCGCAGACAGGGTATAAAACCCGTCTGAATTAAAAATTTTATTTTTAATTCCGCTTTCAAGATGACGGCTTCCCGCAGCAGTTTCCCCAATAAGGGGGAACTGCTGCCTTTTTTATCTTGTTCTTTACACTGAAGTGTGCATAAAACATCCTTCTGAACGCCAGTGTTGTCAGGAATATTCCTGACAGTTATTAGCACTTGGGGCTACTTGTATGTTTGTTTTTATGATTATCACTTATTACTGTTATTTGTGGCTATCATACCAAATCTCCTCCATGTGAAAGAGAGCAAACCAGACCTTGGATGATTCTAAGGATGCTCCAGAGAGCAAAGACCTGAAGCAGCACCTCCTCCCAAGTACAGAACATCATTGTGAACCAAACCACCTCCAATGTGACCATGCCCCAGATGGGCAAGCTCAGCCTAGAGGAAGCTAGAAGAGCCATGCCAGTACTACAACTGCACTTCCTAGCCAATGCCGCTGCCTACCCCAACAACACAGTCAAAGTCTTGAGAGTAGCATCCATGCTAACAGGGGACAACCTAGACTAGTTTGGCAAAACCACCGCCAACAACATAGAGTTTTGCTTAGACTATACTCAATTTGAGGCTGAACTAATGGCCACAGGAGAGGACCAGAATATCTGTCACTTTGCCTTCATGATTCTATTGGAATTCAAGCAAAACAGCTGCCCACTTCAGACCTATCTAGAAGAGTTCACCAAACTACAGACCTGTGCTATGCTGGACAACAAATTGGCCGCCATCCTATTCAGAAAAGGCGTGAACCCAGGGTTAAAGGACCTCCTCAAGCACCACCCCCCACAATTGGATTAGAAGAACAGATTGTGCTCTGCTGAGGACTAAGCTTAAACCAAGAAAACCATGGCGCTGCCCCCCCATGGACCCTGGATGGCCAGAAGCCCCACTGTGGCCAGACCAGCCATGATACCTGAGGAGTTACAACAACATTACAGAGACAGGTTATGTTTCCACTGCCATAAAGCAGGGCACCAGACCAGGGCCTGTCCCAGAAGAAACCAAACTTCAGTCTCCCTTGTCCAATTAAACACTACCTCTCACTCTTATAAGTATATCATAGTGACCCTAGAAGTGGGAGATAAAGTATTTCACAAAAAGGCTTTCTTTGACACAGGGGCTGATGAAAGTTTCATTGACCCCGCATTAGCGTCCAAGCTGGGACTCACCCCCTCAGATACTCAATTTCAAGTCACTATGGGAAATGGTTCAACTGATATTGGGCAAGAATGTTACCAACACCTCGAGCTGAAGATTGGGCAAAACACCTACCCCTCGTCTGTTATATTGTTGAAAGGATTACCACACTATTGACTTACTCCCTGATATGCAACCCAGCCACGGCCCTATCTATAGTTGCAACCACAAAGAACAGGTGGCCTTGAAAGCGTACATTGAAGACATGACCAAGAAAGAATTTATATGAGTCTCAAAGGCCCCATGCTCTTCCCCTTTACTATTTGCTGAGAAGAAAGATGGGGGAATGAGACCTTGTGTAAACTACCAGAAGCTGAACAAAATCACAGTAAAAAACCAATACCCCATACCTAATGCTGATGACCTATGTGATGTCTTGACTGGAGAACAAGTATACTCTAATATTGACCTCTGAGACGCTTTTAACCAAATCTGAATCAAAGAAGGTGATGAATATAAAACAGCTTTCAAAACTTGATATGGACTCTATGAATACCTGGTCATGCCTTTTGGGCTATGCAACACCCCTAGCACTTTCCAGAGGATGATTAACTTGGTCCTTGGAGAATACCTTGACCAATTATGTGTAGCATATCTTGACAACATTCCAATATATATCAAAACACATGAAGACCACCTCTGCCACCTGGACCTCATATTGGAGAAACTAGCAGCAGCCAACCTTCACGTCAAACTCAAGAAGTGTGAGTTCTTCTAACCTGAGGTAGAATTCTTGGGCTACGTAGTACAAACTGGTGGATTTGCCATGGCCCAAGATAAAGTGGACGCAGTCACAGCTTGGCCCACCCCCACCTGTTGGAAAGACGTTATGATTTTCTTGGGGCTAGCAAAGTACTGTAGAGATTTCATAAAAATATTCTCAGATTACTCTGCCCCTGACCCGCCTTTTCTTGGACAAAATCCAGTTTGAGTGGACCCCTGACTGTGCTGTTGCCTTTGAAGCCCTGAAGTTGGCCTTCACCTCTGTGCCTGTGTTGGCCATGCCTGACCACACAAAGCCGTTCATCCTAGAAACCAACACATCAGACTTTGCAGTAGGCAGGTTC
The DNA here is from genome assembly GCA_014839935.2 of Entomophthora muscae. Classification (NCBI taxonomy): domain Eukaryota; kingdom Fungi; phylum Entomophthoromycota; class Entomophthoromycetes; order Entomophthorales; family Entomophthoraceae; genus Entomophthora; species Entomophthora muscae. Next base: position 66,752 of record QTSX02004383.1, read on the forward strand.
CTTCTTCAGGAAGGAGAGGATGGTATGCTACATCCTGTAGCGTATTACTCCAAAAAGATGATCCCTGCTGAAGAAAATTATCCTATATACAGTAAAGAAATGCTAACTATAATAAAGACCCTGAATGTAAGGTCTCATGGTCTGGGGAAGATGATTATAAACTAAAGCTTTTAACCCAGTGATATTTATATTAGTTAAATACAAAAAGGTGGGCAAGGTATACAATAGCAACTGAACTAAGGCTCCTAAAAGCTTATACAAGGTAAAATAAGGACTAAGACAATTTATTAAACCTAAGAAGATAAAATAGAGACCAGTCTTAATGACAGATGATTTGGTTAAAAAGTCAATCTCTAAGTCTGGAAAGTGGTCTGCACCAGTGGGAGAATTAAAGCTATTGTCAAAACTGCAGGCTCAAACTGCCAGCAAGGTTCCAGACAAGCAGGTTTGTGACCCACAATCCAATTACCTGGTCACTCAAAGCCAGACTAGGAAGTCAACTCAAATTACCAAATCCAACAACATGAACAGATGATGATCCCTTATGATGGATACCTTGTTTTGGCGCTTGACTTGTTACCAGGATCAAGCCACTCCCTTCTTCCATCTAACTGTGTGATCAACAATCATGTTTCTGTTATCCTTGATTCACATTGACTATATAATCACTATCTCTCAATAAAGATTATTATCTAGCTTTTAAATATTTTCCCCCTTGTAACTCTGCTAAAACAGCACAGTTACGACATTGGTAGCACAGGTAGGTTCTCCATCCTACCTTATCTTGAAAAACTCTGCCTGTTGCCCACACACACCTCAACCAACAAATCCTCAACAGAATTATGTCTGGCCTCCCGCCTGACTGGACCCTGTACACTCCTGGTACCAAGATACCCAATGGCTTTGTCCTGTACCAGAATATGGTGATTCCACTACCTGCCTTCAACGCCATGTCTGCACAAGGGTTCTTCCAGGCTCCTGCCTCCATGCCGCAACCAACCGACAAAGGCGCCATGCCAGCCTACGTAGCGCAAAGACTACAAAGCGCCGCCTTGGAACCTTTTGCTGGGGCCAACAACAACAACAACACTGCTGCATGAATCTAGTCCACCCAGAGCAAGCTGGCTCAGATGGAATGCCCACAGCAATTTTGGATTGCATAAATTTCCATTTCCCTGACCTATGACGCTGGCACCTGGTGCAACAAGTGGCACAAGGAGCACACCAACAAGAACTGGGATACCTTTAAGAAAGACTTCCTGGCAAGGTTGTGCTTAAGGATACAGCGCTCATGATAATACGCCAAGTAAAGAACCTAACCCAGACAGGCACTGTGAAGGAACTCATTTGCACCTACAAGGAACTCACACTTTTTGCACCATCTGATATGGCCTTTGACACCCCAGCCACAAATTCTCATGTACTACAACGCCCTCAAGTTGCATGTGATGAGGCATGTGAACCTGGACCAGGTGGCCAACCTACAAAGCTTGTACCGTGAAGCAGAGAAAGCAGAACAAACCTCCAATGCACTTCATAAGGCACAAACTGGGAAACAAGAAATACCCAAGGATTCCCATCCAGGCAGGCGCTCCATGCAACCACCCCCTGGAGGCAACAGGAATAACGCCAACCACAAACCCACAGGTTCAAATGGACATGGAAGTGGAAACAATGGCCAGTCAAATTGTACCAATTTCCGCGTCACAGCCACCCAAGACAACCATGACAAGGGAAAAGCCCGGGGAGAGCATTAAGCAAGCCAAGCTCTTCCCACACAACTCCTGACTTTCTCAATGATGAGTACTGACCCAAGGAAGTGGACCAATGCCCAATGATCCAGGTGCCCTCAGAGGACCTGGTACTGTACACCATTGCCAGACATCCTAATAAATTGATGTCCTATCCTTTCCGTTTTTGCAGTTATACAGACTCAGCACTCCTGGATTCAGGTGCAGATTGAACCCTAGTCAACAGTAGCTTTGTAGACAAGTTCAAGCTGGCCACTAATCCTTTGCAGATTAAGAACATAGTCCTGGCTAACAAACACCACATTGCTGTGATAAGGGAAACTGCCCCCTTCTCTGTCATGCTTGAGAACCTCCACTCCACCATCCAAGGTCCCGTCATTGACTTCCCAAAGTTTGATATTGTGCTGGGACTAGACTGCTTACAAAAGAACAATCCTCACGTAGACTGGGCAACTTCAGTGTAGACCATCAAGTGTGAAGGTGTCAACCACCAGATCTACCCTGACTCTGTGGACCAACTCCTACGCAACTATGTCTTTGTACGCATCACAGAGACCCTGGACAAAAAAAGAAAACCTGAAGGCAATTGACTGGGACTCCTGCCAGTACAAGATCATACACTTCAAAGATCACCAGGATACCTCCACGCCTCAGGACCGCAAAATTGTGGCCCGCCATCCAGAAATCTTCAAGGAAGTGCTGCCCGGACTGCCCCCTGAGAAGCACATCCAACACTCTATCCAACTCAAGGGGCTGTACCCAAGGCACATGCATCTATCAACTGACCCCAAACAAGGATGACGCCCTGTGCGCCTATCTCAAGGAGGCACTGGAAAAAGGACTTATCCGCCCCTCACAGTCTCCCTTTGGGGCCGCTGTATTCTTTGTGGCTAAGAAGGATGGTACCTTACGTCTGGTCACAGACTACCAAGCCCTAAACAAAGTTACCATCAAGTATTGTTATCCACTACCACTGATTGACAACCTCTTCAACGCCTTAGGAGGAACCACAGTCTTCTCCAAGATTGATCTGACAGCAGGCTACAACCAGATTCACATCAAGGAGGAAGACATCCCCAAAACAGCCTTCCACATTAAATACAGCTCATACAAATGTGTGATGCTCAACTTTGGCATGACAAACGCCCCCTCCACCTTTGTAACCTTCATGAACAAAGTATTTGTGCCACACATAGGCAAGAACGCTCTAGTGTACCTGGACAACATCATTGTCTACAGCCCCTTGGTGAAACAACACCATAAAGACCTCAAGGCAGTCTTTGCTACCTTGGCACAGCACAAACTGTTGGCCAAGCCCTCCAAGTGCCAGTTCTTCCACAAGCAACTACCCTTCCTGGGACACATAGTCTCAAAGGACAGCATCAAACCCAACAGTCAAAAGATACAGGCCATCTGCAAGATGCTACCACCCAAGGATAAGTTGGAACTCTGCACCTTCTTGGGAATGGTGGCCTATGTACGCTGCTTCATACCTGACTGTGGCGTTTTGACTGCTCCCTTATCTGCCATAACAGGCGCCAAGTCCAAGTTTGTGTGGACCCCCCAACGTGTCCTCTGTTTTAGACACCTCAAGGAGAAACTCACAAAAGCTCCTGTCCTGCAATACCCCAAACATGACAGGGAATACCAAATGGAAACCAACACCTCAGATGTATCCATTGGGGGAGTACTACAAATCAAAAATAATGACAGTGACTTCCTGCCCGTAGCTTATGAATTGCAAAAATTGACAGATGGCAAGTGTCAATATCCTATCCACGACAAAGAACTGTTGGCTATTGTTCACTGCCTAGTTAAATGGCGCTGTTATCTAGAACGGCAGGAAGAATTCAAAGCATTAACCGACCACAAGTTGCTCATATATTTCAAAACTCAAGTGAATCTGTTGTGCCGCCAAGCCTGCTGGATGGAGCTATTGGAGAGGTTTAACATGATCATACAGTACAAACCTGGAGCCGAGCTTGCCATGGCAGACACCCTCTCCCGCCTATATGTCTGTGCCTCAAGAGGGGAGAATGGGCTTGACCCAGACTGGCCCCTCTTGGTACTACAAACAAAAGACAAAGGTTTTCCCCCTGGCACAACCAACATAACAAAAGAAACAGTTATCAAAAAAAACACCTATTTGCTAACGTATACAGGATCCTACACAGAAAAATGTCTGATGGCACAACCATTCCCTACATCCCCACGCACCAGCAAGTAGACATCATCCTACGCTATCACAGAGACCTTGGACATACCAAGAGCCAAAACCTATATGAGTTCCTTAAGAACAAGGCCTGGTGGCCAACCTTATATTGCAATGTTCAAGAAGTTCTAGACCAATGTGAGGTATGCAAAAAGTTTGCTAAAAGCAAAACCCCTCCAAAGCCAGTACTTCTCATCCGCACACAACTACCTTTCAAAGTATGGGCTCTTGACATTATTGACCCCATGCCAGGAAAACACAATGACAAGAAATATATCATCACTGCCATTGACTTTGCTACAAGATGGCCAGTAGCCCAAGCAGTAAAGGCACACACTGGAAACAACGTACAACAATTTATTGGCAAAGAGATAATCAGCAAGTTTGGAAAGCCAGAACTCCTGATAACTGATGGAAGGAAAGAATTAACCTCCAAAAACACCAATGTATACCTTGCAAAAAATGGGGTCAAACACACCGTAACAACACCATACCACCCACAGGCCAATGGACGTGTAGAGCAGCTTAATGATAGCCTCGTGCAAGCCTTAGCCAAACTCACCGCCGGGAGACCTGAAGACTGGTATAATAAGCTACCAACTGCACTACTTGTGTGTCAAACCCAAGTGAACAGATCCACCAGGAAAAGCCCGTTTGAACTGGTATACAGCACACAGCCAAAATTATCCAAGCATTGACAGGACCTAAACAGAAAATTCCAACTAAAGTCCCCCCACACTCAGACCCTCACGTTGTAGAGGCTAACAGCAAACAAACAGTAAAGGAAAATTTATGTCTGCAAAAGACTTTTGTCCCCATCTGCAAGAGACATGAAGCTGGGGACAAAGTTTGGGACATGAACATTGACAAGAGCAAACTAAAACCCAAGAAAGTGGGGCCAGAAATCATATTAAAGTTAAACAACAATAACACTTAATTTGTACAAGGGCTTGGAAAATTTAAGCAAGACAAGACCCTACACCATGATTGCCTGAGACCCTTCAAAGCAAGACAAAAACAACAAGAAACCGCCCTGCCCGCCATAGAACAACAATTAGTCTAATACGCGCCCAGGCTCCTGACAACCTCCCTGACAACCTGCCCCCAGAGGAGGCCAACCTTCAGTTGGGGGAAGTGTCAAAACTGCAGGCTCAACCCTCCAGCAAGGTTCTAAACAAGCGGGTTTGTGACCCGCAATCCAATTAACCGGTCACTCAAAGCCAGACTAGGAAGTCAACTCAAATTATCAAATCCAACAACATGAACAGATGATGATCCCTTATGATGGATACCTTGTTTTGGCGCTTGACTTGTTACCAGGATCAAGCCACTCCCTTCTTCCATCTAACTGTGTGATCAACAATCATGTTCCTGTTATCCTTGATTCACATTGACTATATAATCAATATCTCTCAATAAAGATTATTATCTAGCTTCTAAATATTTTCACCTTTTAACTCTGCTAAAACATCACAGTTACAACACTATCAACAATTAAATTGTGTGTGCTACTATAAAAACTACCTAACTGATGAAGAATAAAGCTAAAAGGAATCATGGGACCAAAGATTAAAACTGAAACTAAAATTGAAAGAAACACAAGCCACCAAACCTAACAAGTACCTTTTTTGGGTGCAAGTCAAACAATCTCAACTTATTGTTGAGACTGGAGAAAACAAGCATTTTATTGTGCTTTGTTGTGAAATGCAAGAGTTGAGGTGAAAAGTTTAACCATTTTCAGTTAGGAAAACAATTCTGAAAAAATAGGTTTGGAGACAGAGGAATGCTGTAACTTAACTTAATTAAGTTAAACTGTGAAAAGGAGACCAGAAGGAGAAGAAGGTAGTTACAACAATGCTCTGGAAGGTGAGAGCAAGCAAAAAGTGTGGAAAAACTTGGTCCAAAGCCTTGAGGGGACGTAATCAAGTGTATAACAAAAAGTAAGTAGTTCAGAGCCAACTTCTAACTTCTGCGTGTAGGTACCAGGGTTCAAACCCCTGTTGCAGAAGGTAAGGGAAGTTTGAAAACAGTATTAACCATTATTTAGGTTGTAACTAAGCTTTAGAGAAGCCTTATTTTGACCTTAAGAGTAGAAAATGAAGGGGAGAAAGAGGGGAACATGAGTAACAGAAGATAAAATGACCATGAGAAGTTCTAAAGCCATGAATAACCCATAAGCAAGATAAAGAGTAGCAACTATAAAAAAGGAGAATCCTGACACTAAATCACTGGCGCAGATACCTATGCAGCGCTGAGCACCCATTAAAGGTCCTAACAGATAACAAAAACTTGGTTTACTTCTTCAAACCACGTCAGCTTAACCAACAACAAGCGAGATGGGCCCTAGAACTGGCAGACTATGTACTAGAAATTGACTATAAACCCGGCAAAGTAAAAATCATCCCAGATGCCCTAAGTAGAAGAGCCAACCTGATCCCATCCTCCATTGAGTTGAGAGATCACAAAACCTAAACCCTGTTGGATACAACCAGTGAAAGAATACAGCTAAACTACCTGAAAATTGTTGCTAAGAAATAGGACGTATTAGAAGCCCAGGCAAAGGATCCTGCTGCCAAGACTATGGTCTCAGAACTCTCAACACAACTAGACAGCCCCCTTTACAAAAGTGGTCACTTACTAAAAGGAGCCACCCTAATGTTCCAAGGAAGAATCTATGTACCAGAAGGATTAGCTTGGATTTCTGTACTAAAGGACTATCACAACTCAGAACTAGCCGGCCACCTGGGCTGCCACAAAACCCTTCAAAGCATCAAAAGGAATTACTTGTGTCCCAAGATAGACACAGATGTTATCAACTACATTGAGGGCTATGAGACATGCAGGCGCACCAAAACAAGACGCTCTAAGCCAGAAGGCCTCCTCTGCCCCCTAGACATCTCTTCAGGCCCCTGGAAATTGGTATCCATGGATTACATAGTTGAACTCTCACCCTCCAAAGTCTACAATGCAATTCTAGTGATGGTTGACTGTTTCACCAAAATGGCCTACTTTGTCCTCACCACTACCCATTGCACTGCCGCTGAAACCGTCTGACACTTTCATGACCAAACACTCACCCAACATGTAACCTCAGAGGAAATAGTGGCAGACCAAGGACCACAGTTCACATCTCATTATTGGGCGCAAGCGATAAAAGACCTAGGAATCAAAATATGTGTGTCCACTTCCTATCACCCCCAGACTGACGGCCAAACCAAACAGGTAAATCAGCTTTGGAACAGTACCTCCAATTCTATGCAAACGCCAATCAAGACAACTGGGCAGACCTATTATCCACAGCCCAATAAGTGTACAATAGCAAAGATCACACGTCACTCCCAGGATGTCCCCCTTCAAAACCAATTACAGATTTGACCCCACTTGGGACCCCAAGATTGGAAACCAGGAGTCTAACAAAGCAGGTAGAACCTGGATGGAAAACATCCATGAAACCCAGATGACCTGCTCCTAAAACCTAACCCACGTAGTACAGACTTAAAAAGCCTTTGCTGATAGAAAGCACACCCCTGGAAAGCCACTAGAGATTGGGGATGAGGTCTATCTAGACTCAAGGAACATACCCCTAAATGTCCCATGCCGGAAGCTAGCTCATTGAAGAAGCGGCCCCTACCAGATCACCGGCCAAGTAGCTAATTGTCTGAAGTTACCTGACACCTGGAAAATCCATGACGTATTCCATCAATCCTTGCTGTTCAAAAAGGACGGAACGTCCCTACCTCACAAGAAACTGAAGACTGCCCCTCTGCCCATCCTGGTAGGGAGATCCCTTGAACATGAAGTAGAGTATATACACGGCAACCATACCCACTACTGTAAGCCACAGTACTATGCTAAATGGCTAGGATACCCGCCCAAGGAAAGCACCTGGGAACCAGCTGACAACCTTATCAAAGCAGCTGATGCCGTCTGCCAATATTGGGAGAAGAAGAAAGCCAAGTCTGGTTTAGAAGGGGATAGTGTTACAAAAGTAACAGTTTCAAAGCCCTGGGCGGGAATCAAACCCGCTCCTAGCCACCAGGCAGGGCTAGTGGGCAGGGGAGATTTGCCCGCACCTGGATTTTTGCTTTTCAAAGCAAATCCAGGTGTGGGAACAATTCACGCCCTGGCAGTAGCTGAGGGGCTTGTTTTGGGCCCCAAAAGCTACACCCAAGCCTTGGTGGGTTTGGCTGGGCCTGGGCAGGCTTTTTTAGCTGCCCAGTAAACCCAGATCAAGCCCACCCTCCATTAAGTAATTTGGGGTCCCCAATTGGGGACCCCTTTTTTAATCAAGTTTTTTGGGCTCAGGAGAGCCTGTCAAGCCGGTCCAAAAATGATGATCAAATTGGGAAAACCCCCCATAACCCCAGAAGCCAAACCTGCCAGAATTAATGGCCAGCCAAGCCAAGATGAACCACCAAAAAGCCAAACAACTGTTCCTGAAAACCCCAAAAATGACCATGAAGCAGCCAAACAAATAGCAGAACCTGAGATGCCAAGCCTTGTCACACAGATAGCACCAGAAGAATTCCCAGAAGCACTTGAAAAAGTTCTGTATTGTCATCCTTACCAAATAAAGTTGTTATGAACCTTTGGTTCACCAATCTGTTTCCATATCTATTTTTGATACTCTTCCATCTGCATACACCCAAGCGTCAGTACCCACCCACTGGGATAGATAGTCAGACTCCAGTTGACAAAACCAAAGCCTTTGACTACTACCGTTCACCCAACACTCCATTTGGCCCTGTGCATTTCACTGAGTATCCCGCTAATCCTGACCACAAACCCTGGACATTGGAAGACTTGCAGTGGTACACCTGCTCAAACGCACCCAAGAAACCCTACCAAATTGTCTGTGACGTCAAAGCAATCACCATCTACCCTTTGATCTTCAATGGGAAGTACAACAATCCTGTTGCCTACTTGGTCCCATGGAACTGTCCCTGACACCCAAACCAACCATCTCAACCCCCCCCACTTCTGATGCCACTGGCCAGAGTAGTCTGTTCCTGGGAGTGCTTTACCTGGCGCTCACAGGGTTGATTGACTCTGCCTTGCCAGCAGCTGGATCTTGGGCTGTGGCTGGGAAGGCCTTTTCCTACCTGGTAAAGTTAGGTCCCATCATCTGGTGGGCCATGCCAGTACCTGCTTAGACTCCTCCCTCACTTGCTGGAGCTCCACATTACTTTTGGTATCCTGACAAAAAAGAATAAATATAGAAAATTTAAAACCTAATGTGAAATAGATGGTAGAGGAACAATGTCAAAACAGCAGGTTGGCCCCCAGCAAGGTTTTGCACAAGAGGCCACATACCACCCAATTGACTTTCTGGTACTCAAAACCAAATTCAGAAGTCAACTCAAATCACCAAACAAGAAAACAAGAACCATTTGTCACAGACATAGTTTTCCCAGATGTGGCCTGGCCTAAGCGCCATCACTCAGAAAAACACAGTCCAAAAGCCCACCTGCCTGCTTGCGGCAATTTTATATTCAAATCTAACAATCAATAACAAGTGGGTGGTGGCTTGGAAAATTGGGTCCAAAGGGGGGTGGATGTACTGCACCTAATTTTCCCCTCTTTGACCTGTTGGTCAAAAATTCTGACCTCAAAGGAGGTCAGCTAACAGCTTACAGAACCACTATTGGTGGTATCTGTAAGCTGTCCAAATATTATGTGCAAGGAGGCCACTTCATCAAGATGTACCCAAAGGCTTTAATTAACAATTTTCCTCACCAACCTACCTTGTTAGTTTGATATTTTTTCCAAATAAAATATTTAGCCTCATGATCTAAATTTTTAAAATACTTCCCAATCAGATTTTTAATAACCAGATTACTAGATTCTGCCTTCTCCCCTCTGCAATTTCCTGGTAATCTTCCTCTTCCTGACAAAATGATCCTATAAATCTGCAAAATTGAATGTGAGCCAATCTATGCTGCTGATTCCTTAACTCTAAGTCAAATAAAGGTCTTCCTGGTGTATCTGAGAATAATTTTCTGCTGCACCTTCCATTATTCTCTATTTAAGGGCTGCCATTTCAGAGTAAACACACACTATCTCCTCCTCATTGGGAATATCATCCTCACTTGGGTGTACATTCCCCACCTGATTGACTATGACAAGCTTTCTTTCTACTTCACCCTGACACCCCTGACAATCTTGACCCAGTGGTAACTTAATTTAGCGCTTAACTCAATAGTGGATCAAGCCACCCCCTTGTCAAATCCAAGTTATTGATCCACACAATCTTGTTTTTTTAAAATAATTTACAACTTTATAATTTCCCATATTCCAATAAAGACATTATTTAGTTTCCATTAGTTTTCCCCATGTAACTCTGCTAATACAGCACAGTTACTGTAAATACCCAACATGTGGGGATATTTTAGCCAGGTAGGGTGCCAAGTTTAACACTTGGAACCCTGTTAGGGAGGTGAAAATTGGGTATATCATCAATACCCAACAGAACACCTTAGCGTGCATATTAATCTATCTGAAATTACCAGTAAAGTAAGTGAGTACATAGTACGTGAAGGTGTATATGACTATGGACATTGTTGAGTGGGGAAAAACCAATGTGGACCAGGAGTAAATCTGAGAAGAGTTTATTTGTGCTGGCTCCTTGTAGTAGTACTTGTTGGTGGGTTCTTAAAATGGCCCATATGATTTGAAGATGGTTTGGTGGCCCTCAATTCCTTGGCAGGCTGTTACAGTAGTTTTCAAACCTGTTGAGATAAATGTATATTACAGCAAAGCAGATAAGATGGGGTTATTTCTGGCTCCTGGAAAAGGGTTGACAAATCTTAGTGTCTGACTTCTTGTAGTAGTAAAAGTCTTTAGGTGTTTTATGTGATATGATTGAGGGTAATTTCACTCAATTATAGCACAGCTATCATCAAGTGATTGAACTTTCTTATATAATAGTGCCCTGGTGTATGTCACAAGTGACAAACTCCTGTTGATCATGTTCATAGGAAAACCCCAACTACGGGATTTAAACCCTGATACCCTGCGGGCCGCCAGCCTGCAGATTTTTGGGCTCAAACCAGAGCAGGATTTGACTTTGGGGAATCCCCTAAAGCTTGATGAACCAAAATCACCTACATTAACACCCTCTGCACTAAAGGTTCCTGTTAACCTGACCAATCAGAGGGCAGGTCAAGTCAAAGATCTCAGAATAACTTGGGCCACCGCAGAAGAGGAAACAAAGAAACTTCTTATAGAATGTGGGCCGCCCAGAGATGACCAACCCCACAACCTGACAAGAAAATTTGAGTATTATCAGTTCAAACCAGCCAATAATTTAACTCCTGCAAGAGATGCCACTGAGGACTGGAAAAACCTGGTAGATAGTAGCACCTGGGCCAAAGAAATTTGTAAAAGTTTACCCATGGAAGATGGGCATACTTATACCCTGGACTGCCAGGAAGTTGCCCATTTCCATTCTTGTAATAAAGTGACATGAACCTTTGGTTCAACCAGGTTTTTCCATATTTGATTTTAGTTATATTTCATTTGCAGTTTACCTCCTGCAGTTCTGTACCTCACACCCACCAACCCCAAGAAACCGTAGAGTAGAGTCTGAATTCTATTGTCCACCAGGAGCTCCCTTTGGCCCAGTAAATTTCACTGAATATCCACCCAACCCTGCATATTCAGAGTTCACCCTAGAGAAAATCCTAATCTACAACCCAGAGGCTAGAACTAGAGAAACAGAGACTGTTTACAGAGAGGGCACCAAAATCACCATACCTCCTCTGCTATTCCGCAACAAGTACAACTACCTGCCGGTATATTTGGTTCCAATGACACCACCTCTCACCCCACGGCCCGGCTGCCTGCAATAATCTGTTGCAACCAATGAATCCACTTCCACTCAGATATTTGGAGTGATGTACATCACTCTTACCGGCTTGATTGATTTGATGGTACCTGCAAGCAGACCTTGGGCCCTCCTGAGCAAATTTTTATCTTATATTGTAAATTTAGCATCAATCTTGTGGTGGACCCTTCCTGCTGGGCCTGCAGGCCATCTTCCTGCAACTTCCCAAGAACCCCCCACAGGCTGGATCCCTGACAGTGTAGCATGAATATTGCAAAGCATTGGATTTGGAACCCCAAACACTTGGGGTCTTATTAGACTCCCTTTCTGGAGTGGCATTGTGTTGAAGATCCTGAATGGATTAGACAACAGGATGTCCACTTAAGTTTCAGAATGATGGAATTCTCATGCAATTGGCGCAATCATTCTATTGTGGCATGGATAAATGTCAGGAATATTCCTGACAAAACCAACCAAAGAAACAAAATTTTGGTAACCATTGGGCCCAAAACTTAAAATAAATATTTGCAGCAGTTCCCCCTGGTTGGGGAAACTGCCACAAAACAAAATCCAGAAGAAAAAGAAATAAAAAATTCTAATTCTTTGACTTTGGGCTTTTATAGGCTGATCACACACCCAGCCTGGCAGCACGCCCCCACAGCAAGGCTGTTTGCCAACTCAATGCAAAACATGGATTAAAAGTTCATTGCTGTATGTCTATTCCATTCCCATTTCCAAAAGTTAATTTCAGACAACTCCAAGTGTTTGGGGTTCCCTTTTCAATGTTTTCTACTATTCATGCCCCACCAAGGATGACAGTATATAATAAATCTCAATCACTTGATGATATTTTGTGCTATCATTGAGTGAAATTACCCCTCAATAGTATCACATAAATCAAAATAGACTTAAACCACAAGAAGTAAAGAAACTAAGCTTTGTCAACCCTTCCCCAGGACTAAAGGAGATGGACCACCTTATCTTCTTGGCTGTCCTCACAGCCTGCCTTGGGATTGGGGGCCACCAACACTATCAACCACACAGGCCATTTAAAGACCCTACCAATGAGTACTTTTACAAGGAGCCAGCGCAGCTCAACTCCTCCAATCAGTACTCTTGGCCCACACTGGTTTTTGCCCCAATTAACTCAGTCCATAGTAATCTACACCATGGTGTACTATGTACTTATGTATTTTGCTGGCAATTTTGGCCAATTTAACATCCACACTAAAGTGTTTTGATGGGTAATGATGGTTTACCCCATAGTAACAGCGCTCACTGGGTTCCAAGTTGCAAACTTGGGACCGTACCTTGCTAGAATACTCCCCCAATTGTTGGGTCTTTACAATAAATAAGCAATATGTACGTTTTAAACACCTAAAAGCGGGAGTTTAAACTGTTATTTCATTGCGCATCCAGCATGTGCTTTACTTATGAGACTAATAAAAGGACAACAGAATAAATGACACTTACCTCCATTAGGCAAGGCGTGTGAAACTGGCTGTTTCTATGTGTGGGCATTTTTAGTGTGCCTCTTCTCTCTCCTCCATTTGGAAAGTCTTTTGGCCAGTGCCTCCTTCTCTCTGGTGGCAATTCCCCCACCCTATACTATATAAGTATCCTACTATCAAATAAAGCACTAGTTTTGTCTTATTATCTTTTATTATTATGTCTTGATCAAGGCTTTCACTATACTAACTACAGGTATAGTATTAAGAAAAAGAGTAGTAGACTAACTGTTTATAGAATTAGCACCTAAGCTGCTATTTTTACTACACATTGGGATGGATCAAGTGGCAATTTATTACCAATTCTTGGCTGGCAGTGGCATGAGGAAGATTGATGTATCTTTATGCATCCAAGTTCACTAATTACACTTGGTGTATGAACATATATGCAGCTGGGCTTATCAGCTCCTCCTGAATTTTGGAAGGGTCCTGATTTTGGCAGCAGTTCCCCCCAAATTGGGATTTGGGGAAATTTCTTTTTTTGTTTTCCTGATTTGGAAGTTTCCTCATTGAGAATGGGGGGTACAGGTCAGTTGTGATGGTTGCTCTGCCAGCAGCCGGCTGGCAGGCACACTGCAAAGCTGGGTGTGCGGCTGGCAGGAACCTGAAGGTTGGCTGCACAGTCTGCAGCCGGCCTATAAAAAGCAGTTCTGTTAATACAAAATTTTTGAAATTCTTGTTTCTTCTGTGGCACTTTTGCGGCAGTTTACCCAATCAGGTGAAACTGCTGAAAATATTTTTCCCTTTATTTGCTACCAAAATGCTGCAATTGTTGGTTTTTGGGGTTCCTTTGTCAAGAATATTCCTGATAGTTATGGCAACAAGCTATGGGGTTATTATATATGGACAAATAAAAATTACATTGAATAACTTATATAGTTAAAGTGATTTAATTTTATTTCATTTTGAATTTTATTTTATAGTAAAATAGACACATCACAACAGCAGATTCAAGAAGCCTGAGGAGTACACCACAGACAAGGACACCCTTGTGGGTCAAAGAACAAAATGACTGTTGTCCAGGAAGTGTAATATTTGAGTTGTTCTGATTTAGGAAGTGAAACCCAAGACACACAAACAAAAGAAAAACTCAGGGCACCCAGACTGACAGAACAGGTAGTATTAACCCCAAGATGGTATTTATGTTAGTCTTATAGAGAGTGTAAATCCTGTTCTGGATATCTCTTATGAGCCTTATTTTAGGGATGAAGGACAAGACAACAACAAAAAGCCACAGTATTATCAAGGTGTAAAGGGGCAACATGTGCTTAAAAATATCACTGTGATTTACAGTCAAGTATCTACTTCCTATGTTGTGGCAGAGCCCACAGAGTTGCTTCCCAACTCCAAAAATCCCAAATACACCATCATCCCCTAACTCCACCAATGAGACCTTTATAGGGCTCATTAAATAAATACAGGACTAAAAGAAGGCCATGATTATTGTTAGTATTTTGGAAAAAAATATGATCATTGTCTGCATAGTACATTCCTGAAAACTGGTACTGTTCTCCTTGCAGATAAATCCCAGTGCAAGACAACTCTCTTGGATAATAAGCATATTTGGGCAATATGTCAGTGTATTAACCAAGACTGCCATCTTCAACTAGAAAATATACAGTTGATGATAAGGTCTACTTTTGGGATCAAGGCTTCAATTTCCTTTTACTATCATATAGTCAAGGGTCTGTGGTTTTTGTGGAAAAACTCAGGGTATCTCCCTATAACCAAAACAGCCCTGACAACGTTGAGTACTGTCAAAACTACACCAAAACAGTTACTGCTCTCAAGGAGAAGAGCACAGTAAAGTTCTACTATATCAATGAAATGTTATTTGTGTTGTTCATATGAAATGCCTACAGCTATGTGCCCAAAGGTGGCAAGAATGGTGTAGCTTGGCGTGCATCTGTTTGTTCTTTTGCCTACTCAATAGTAGCTCTTCTTGGTCCCCTTGACATAGAGCTATATCAGATGATCAAGGGTTCTCACAATAGTGGGACTTTTCTGGAATTTCTCTGATTGGTTTGGGAACACCTCCAAGTCAATAGTTTAGGTGACATCAATATTATTGTATTAGACAATGTTGGAATCCACAAGTTGGAAGAAATTCTACAAAAGTTCTAAATGATTGAGCCTGGTGTAGAAATTGGCTCCCAAAAATTGGCCAAATCAAATTTGCGCCTTTTATTCCTCCTTGCCTATTCCCAATTCCTAAACTAAATTGAGGAGATCTTTGGGTGGCTCAATCAAGTAGTCAAGAAAGGGAAGCCATCTGGGCCCAATGATTTTTTAATTTGCTGCAGGTTGGTGTCCATACCCTCCTAGCTGAGACTGTGGCTAAATTCTATGGACATACCAATTTGTTTCTCCTTGTGTGCCTCTCCAAGCAGCCAATAAATTAAAGGATTAGCAATTCTAAATAATTTATTATGTATTTTATTTTTTAATGTTTGTTTATTATTTAGTTTAATTTTTACTGACGTTCTTTCTGTGATTCCACATGTATACCATCAGGTATAATAAAAATTAACAAAGAAAAGCCAAATAAATGAATGAATAACATATAAAAATAATTATATTTTTATGTTTTTATTTTATATAGATTAGTTTATTTTGACGTTTTTTATATGATAACAATTGTATACTATCAGGTATAATAAAAAATTAACAAAGCAAAGCCAAATAAAGGTATGAATAAGGGGAAAAATATTTTAATATAGTTTATTTATTTATTGAAGATGAATGGTTTGAATATTTTAGATTTTAAAAGAAGATATATATAAGAAATTAAAGCATTTATTTGGGTTAAGAGCCTTATTGGGGGTGTAAGCAGTGGAATTTCAGGACTTGTCTTTGAAATAAGCCATAAAATTCTATTGCCAAAGCATATGTTGATATTGCTACTGTACTATATAAATTGCCACAGCTTGAGTAAGAGAGCACTGTGATACAATTGACTAGGAGGATCTTTTCTGGTGGATCTGATATTCCATAGGTGGCAGCAAGAATAAATGTGTCCTGAATAAAGTGCTCTATTGAGCTGTACCCAGACACAATCCTTTTTCTATCTAGTAAAGGTCAAATTTCATCCAGCCTTATTATTACATTTAACAGGTTGTTTGCTCCTGCTTTAATCACCATCATTACAAAAAGACCTAGATAAACAATTAAGTGAAGTCTCTGCCCCGCAAACAGGACTGAGAATTCATAAAATATATTGTATATGGTACTTATTTTATTTTTTAGGGACATAGTAGCAAAGGTTTTTTTATGGTCAGCGGGATCTTAATCTTGTCAGAGCACCAGGAGGCCCCAAAGTCTTCAAGGACGCCCACAACACTGTGCAGGAAGCAGACAAATTGTAGATGAGGTTGGTTATTTTTTCTTTAAAATTTTTTAGGATATGGGACAGTGTGTGCTTGGTCAGGAAACATAAATGGACTTCTTCTTGTCCTATTTTTTAGTTTTTGTTTGCTACCTGCCATAGGTTGACCCTCAGGGTGCTGGACTACTGTTAGATGAGGCAGCAGTGATTATACCTGACACCCTGTGTTGCTGCACAAAGCAGAGATTGCTTCCAACTAGAGTGTTTGTTGAGGCCTTAATGCACTATCTTAAAGGAATTTACCACATATAGATTGTGCTTGCCTCAAACAGCTGTTCTGCCTTTCAACACTTTGACAATATAGTAAGACATAACTAACACTTGTCTAGCCCAAAGGAAAAGGTGGCTTGAAGAGACCTACCTCTAGGAAACCTAATCCCTGCTTTACAGTAGTTTTAAAAGCTATGGCAACAAGCAAAAATACTTTGGATTTAAATGAAAAAACTCAGATGTAAACAAAATTAAAAATAAATAAATCTATTGTGAATTAATATAGATTTATTAGTTTGAATTTCTTTTACATCTGAGTTATTTTTTTTAAATTTGAAGTGTTTTTGCTTGTTGCCATAGCTTCTAAAACTATTGTACTTGACACCAACAGTCATTATTTTTCTTTGCGCCTAGGAGGCCCAACCTTTATTCCTCCTGTTATTAAGGCACACAGCAGCCTATCCATACACCAAATGACCTTCATACCAAATATTATACTGTAAAATCAGAACCTAAACGTAAAAATACAGGATTGTCAAATCCTTGGTACAAATTTCAAATTACATTTGTGGGCAACTCAGCTGAGTGAAAAATAAAATATTTAATAAAACCAACCATTTATTTTAATGTTTTTTTGATTTATTTAAATTGGCAGATTTTGAATCTCTTGAGCAGACAACTCAACTAAAGACAAAACACAGCAAACAAATGTGGAATACATGAATCAGAATTGGGGGATTCTAATTTACAATTTGGTATTTTCTTAAGTCTAAAAAATCATAGACAACATGAAAAATTAAAAAAATATGAAATTACAGAATTTTCAAATCCAAGAACCAACTTTCAAATCATAATTAAGGTGGATTTGAAATAAATTTAATTTATGGGTGTCTCAAACAAGAAGTAAAGAATCCAGAGTGGATTTGTGCTAATTCTTTTGGGAATTGTAGGTATTCTCAAAAATCACACAATTCCATTTTAGGACAGCTAAAATTTAGATGCTTAGTATTAACTGGATTAGAAAATGCTAATAATAAAGTAGAACTATATATTAAAATCTATTTTATTATTAGCATTTTCTGAAATCTACTGTAATCAAGCATCCTAAATAGCAATCCATTAACACATAGTGTAGTAATCTGGTGATGTTTCACTTTGAAGTTTTTTCTTTCTCAGCTCTCCTTCTTCCTTGAAAATAAGTTTTGTTGGCCCCTGGCTACGCCAGGAGCCAAAAAACTTTTAAAACTTTTTTACATCATCAGGAGGGTGGCTCATATATCCTTATATGGGTTTGTGGTTGCTATATTAGTAATTTAGAGTGCATAATGTTGTATAATTTTCATGTTTAGACAAATTTACTTTTTACTTAATTTTCATGTCTAAACATGGCTATCAAGATTGAATTTTTCATTTGATTTTATCCAGAGTGAAGCTTATTGATTTGGGTTGATTTATCCTAGTTTCTTACTGTACATTCAATTTGGATTCCAAATCCCACAATTATTATTTGAGTTTACTAGTGGCATTCAAAAGCAATTTGAAATTTGGTTCTTGGATTTGACAATCCCGCAATTCCAAAAACCATAGTAAACTTAATGGAAATGGTTGATGGATTTGAACGCTTCAAATCTGATTCCAGTTAATTGATTTTGTCCATTGAAAATATGAAGTTTGACTTGAAATTTGCAAAGTTTCTATGAGTTCCTGCATTTTTAAAAATCCAAATAAAAATACAAAGAATTCAATTTAATTAAAAAAGGCCATCACGCAAAAGTGATTTGAAATTTTGACCAAGGATTTGAAAATCCCACATTTTTACGTTTAGGTTCTGAATTTACAGTACTGCTCTTTGTAATAGTAAGGTATTAGCCAAACATTCATAGTAGAGGGCCTCACAAAGGCAACAGTTTGTTACTACTACTACCACCTTTATTTTCTTGAGTGTATTGGATCATATTGGAAATTAAAAGTTATATCTATGTTATAAATACTAAATTGTTTGCATTAACATATGCCTTTATTAAAATCAATTACAATTAAAATTACATTACTTAATATATTATAACAAAAAAAATCAAATAAAATTGAAGTAAATTACATTTTACTTATACAAAATGAACTTTTTAGGATAGGAGTTATTTTTCAAAATATGGAATAAAGGGAAAAACTAGTTAGCAGGCTGGTAGGGCTGAGTACTAGAGGAAGTAATGGATTGGCAGGTGAGTGGTTGGGATTTTTGGTTTTTGTTGGTTGACTGAAGACTACAGCAATGGAAGATTTAAGGTAAAAATAAATGTCTTGACCAGCTTAAATAATTTATTGGTACATGACATTGTGCTCTTTCTCAGAAATCACTGTGATTAACTTATATTTTAGGGAATCATAAGGGAAAATTTGGGTGTCATGGGATAAGTTTCTGCTGTTATGGGTAAGCAGGCTAAGTTTGGTGAGCATGTTGGATTTTTTCTGGAACATGAATAGTCTGATATGATCATGAGAAGCAAGAACACATGTTTTAATGTCTTGGGGTTGCCACCTCTGTTGCAACCAAGTTTCCAGCCTCACCTGCTAACATATCTTACAATACACAGGGGGCTCTCAATGAGCTGCCCCTTGACGTATCTAACATTATGGATTGATCTGATGGCAACATCAAATGGCGGGTACTTCATCCTAATTAGGAGCGCTGCCAATTCAACTTGCTGATTCCCACACAAGTTATTCCTCGGCTTTGAACCTTACATGGAACTTCCCACTATTCCATCCCCTTGTGGCATTCCCCATACAGTATATTAATCACAATAGTCTATAATAAACAATACCTTATTCTTATTATTTTGTCCTTTCTATTGGACTGTTGTCTTCCCCAATTCCAAGTACTGAACTCTCATTGGTTCAATTGCAACAGTGGTAGCAGCGGTAGTTATTGACCTACCTGAAACAAAATTCCCCCCAATAAAGGACAGAGTAAAGGCTGTATGGCTACTCCCCAACAAGAGACCTTCCTGCCAATCCCCAAGGGGGACATCCCCAAATGGTATGTCATCTATCAAGACCAGTTATTTCTCACCAGCGTGTACAATTGGCTCCGCCTCAGGCAGCGTGACACCAGCGTCACCCTGCCCCAGTCAGACCTGTCCCAGCGCATGCTCAACCTTCAGTTAGAATCCTTTGCTGGTGGCATCAAGGGGGCCAACATTGTCAGTTGGCTCCAGTCTACTGAAACCCGCCTTTGCATCTGCCAGGTTCCTGAGCCCATGTGGGTTGCCACTGCGTCTGGGCGCCTCACAGGGCCTGCCGCTGTGCGGTTCATCAACTGGGCCAGCCAGGAACTTGACGTTACCTGGGCGGCATTTTGAGACGCCGCCAAGTCCTGTTACAGTGAAACCTTCTCTCCCATTGTTGTGGGAACTCCTCTTCTAGCAATCAAGCAAACTGGTTCCGTCCCTGAGTACCTTGCTGCCTGGCAACAAGCCCTTGCTGCCGCCCCAGAAGCCGTGACCAACGGAAATGCAATGTTACTCACCCTCATCATTAATGGGTTAAAACCCCATATCTGCAAGTGGGTCCCCGTAGGTTGCTGTACCTCCATTGATGACTGCTATAAAGCCATTGTGGAGGCTAACAACCAGGCCACAATGGGCTTCTGCCGTACCAGTGACGCTCCACCCCAACCACATACAACATCAGGCAATGACCATAGTCAAGTAGGCCGTTGTCAACCACATCAACAGGAAAATGGGACCAAATGCCCCTGCAAGGGGGAGCTCCAGCTAGCACAGATTGAGGACCCAGGAAAAGCCTGGGGGTTATAATGACAAGAGGCCCTGCAACCCCACCTGACCCATCCTCTCAATTCCTCCTTGCCAAGAACCCCTGTGACTACAACATCCACAAAGTTGAAACCCTGGACGTCTTCCAAGAACCCCTGTGACTACAACATCCACAAAGTTGAAACCCTGGACGTCTTCCAAGTCCACAGTGACAACCCTGTATTACAAGCAAGCCACTCCTCCAATAAAGTAACACACTTGTCCTATCCCTTCCGTTTCTGTGGGAACACCCACAAATTACTGGTGGATACCAGGGCCAACCACACTATGGTGGACCAGGTGTTCACTAATTCTCAACAGTTAGACCGTGTGCCAAGCAGATTCAAAGCAGTACATGTTACTGACTCCTGCAGAGTGGCCATCACCCACAAGACAGTACCCTTCTCTGTGAAAATGGGGAACATCCAGGTTAAGCTCTCTGGACCAATCATAGCCGGGCTCACCCACGACGTGATTGCTGGTCTCAACTGGCTACAACACAACCGCCCCTACATTGACTGGGATACCTCTGTCATCACCCTCAACAGAAATGGGGTGGGGTTCCAGATTTACCCTGTGGGAATGAGCAAGTTACTCCACAATACTGTGTTTGTCAGAATAACAGAGACGGGCTCATATGATTTCAAGGGGGGAAACTAGACTTTAACCAATGTTCAGTTGAAGTTATCTGTGCAGAATCATCTGAAGCCCCTCCCTTGTCATCATCATCACCATCACCAGCGTTTGCAGCCCTCCTTGAGGAGTACAAGGATGTATTCAGTGAGACACTTGAACAACTACCTCCTCCCCAGGAGATCCAGCACGCTGTTCAACTTCAAGGATCCTTACCCAAAGCACAACCATTATACTGTCTCACACCAAAGGAAGATGAAACCCTCCTCCAGCACCTTGTGGACGCGCTTGATAAGGGCTTCATTTGCCCCTTGCTCTCTTCATACGGGGCAGCAGTCTTCTTCATAGCCAAGAAGGACGGGTCCCTTTGTCTGGTCACAAACTACTGCGCCCTAAATGAGGTGATTGTTAAGATCAAGTACCCCCTGCCGCTGATTGACGACCTGTTTGATACTTTTGCAGGTGCAAAGGTCTTTAGCAAGATTGATCTCACCACGGGGTATAACCACGTCCACATTGCACCAGGGGGATGAGGCAAAAACTGCCTTCCGCACACGCTACGGGTTGTTTGAGTATTGTGTCATGAACTTTGGAATGACCAACGCTCTCTCCACCTTTGCCATGTTGATGAATAAAGCATTTGAGGAACTGATTGTAAAATGTGTGGTTGTGTACCTTGACAACATTATTGTCTTCAGTCAAGATCAAACCACACACCTCCAACACCTCTGTGCTGTCCTTGACACCCTTCGGAAAAACCAGCTAAAAGCTAAACCCTCCAAATGTGAGTTCCTCAAGTTGGAGCTACTATCCCTTGGGCACACCATCTCTGCTCAAAGGATAAAGCCCAACCCTGCCAAAATCAAGGCAATCACTAACATGCCACCTCCCACTGATGTGGGCCAGGTGTGTACCTTCTTGGGCATGGTTGCCTATGTGCGCAAGTTCATTCCCAATTGTGGAGAGCTAATTGCACCTCTTACTGAGCTCCTCAATACCAAGCAGCGCTTCCATTAGACCCCCATCAGAGATTGAGCATTCAAGACGTTGAAGCAAAGGCTCACAACTGCACCAGTCCTGCAGTTCCCCAATTGAAACTGAAAGTACAAACTAGAGACCAATGCCTCTAACAGGGCCATAGGGGGCGTGCTAAGGGTAGAAACTGACAATGGCATCTTTCTCCCTGTGGCCTATGAGTCCAAGAAACTTACTGACTCAGAACAACGCTACCCCATACATGATAAAGAATTGGCAGCCATTGTACACTGCGTTGAGAAGTGGTGCTGTTACCTGGAAGGTACTACCTTCCCACCCTGCGTTCTGACGGACCACAAGTCACTTCAGTACTTCAACACACAGTCTCACCTGACACACCGCCAAGCAGGATGGGTGGAGCGTCTATCCCCCTATCAGTTACGCATTGATTACAAACCTGGAAAAGAACTGGTCACAGCTGACGCTCTTTCACAACTCTATGTAGCGTCCATTACTGGGGACAATGGTTTAGATCCAGATTGGCCCATGCTCTACCTCTGCCCTGAAGCAACCCTCTACAAGGGCCTTAACTTGGTCACCATCTCCAAGTTGAAGGACAACAAAAGCCAGTTCACTACCAATGCTGGTAACGTCTGCCGCTGGGCAGAGACAGGTGAGAAGACGCCTTACATTCCCACCACGCAACAAGGGGACACCATATTGCACTACCACCAAACCCTGGGTCACATCAGAGGATGTAATCTCTTTGAGATCATGAAACGTAAGGTTTGGTGGCCGCGCATGCGTCAAGACATCTTGGACCTCCTTGAAACGTGCGTGTTGTGCAAGAAGAACACATCCAAACCTGCACCCCCCAAGTCTGTCCTGCCCATTGAGGCCATGGAACCCTTTGAACAGTGGGCCCTCAACATTGTGGGGCCACTCCCCAAAGACAGACTGGGAAAGAAGTACATTATCACTGCCATCAACTACTTCACTTGTTGGCCAGTGGCCTGGGCAACAACCAACCACACCGCCACCACCATTACCATCACCTGCTCTATTGGCAAAGAAATTGTGGCCCACTTTGGGCAACCAAAGCGTCTCATCACATATGGCGGTCCCAAAATAGTTGGGCATGTCATGAAAGCATACTGCGCCAAGAATGCGCTCCAACGTATAGTTACAACCCCCTACCATCCTCAAGCCAATGGACGTGTGGAACAGTTAAATGGCTCACTGGTTCAACTGATTGCCAATCTCTTGCAAGAGCACCCCAACACTGCATGGACTGAACACCTGCCCACTGCTCTACTCATCCTTTGAGCAAGGATCAACCAGGGCACAGGGTTCAGCCCCAGTACCCTAGCCTTTGGGACGCCTGACAGTCTGACAGGAGTTGAACAGGGAAAGCTACGGTCCAAGGTCCCCGACAAGCCTCCCCTAACAACAACCCCATCCCTGGATCAATGGTGTGCCAAAGCCCAGGAAATTGAACACAAGCGGATTGCAGGAGGGACAAAGCACCTTGAAGCTAGGTACGCTGTAGGTGACCCCGTCTACACCCTCAATCCCAATTCTGCCAAGCTGGAACCCAACCACCTAGGGCCCTTCACGATAGCTGCAGTCTATGACAACCACACCTATCAACTTGAGGATGCCCAAGGGAACACCAAGAAGCTTCACCATGATTGCTTGCGCCCCTGCTGCGCCATCCCCACACAAAGGTTGTTTGTGCGGACCTTCCCAGACCTTCTGCAGACTCCAGTCCTGGTGTCTGACAACAAGCAGGGGGCAAGGGGGGTGTTGCAACTGAGTTTCCAGTCTTGCCTGCCAACGTATCTTACAATACACAGGGGGCGCTCAATGAGCTGCCCCTTGACGTATCTAATGTTATGGATTAATCTGATGGCAACATCAAATGGCGGGTACTTCATCCTAATTAGGAGTGCTGCCAATTTGACTTGCTGATTCCCACACAAGTTATTCCTTGGCTTTAAACCTTATATGGAACTTCCCACTATGCCACCCCCTTGTGGCATTCCCCATATAGTATATTAATCCCAATGGTCTATAATAAACAATACCTTATTCTTAGTATTCTGTCCTTTCTATTGGACTGTTGTCTTCTCCAATTCCAAGTACTGAACTCTCATTGGTTCAGTTGCAACACCTCTGAATTTATCTGCAATTCTGTAGGACAATACATCACCAAAGTGTATATCTGCATGGTCATCAGGAAGTATTGATACATTATGCCTTACTCCTCAAATCTTCTTCAAAGCCTCTTCTCTACATTCCATTTGATGACTCAGGAATACACATAATTTTAATTTTGACAATATTCAGATATTAAAAAAATATAATAAAAATCTTCTGTATGTGTATTCATTGGTTTAGTTGGTTGATGTTTGGTATAAAATTGTTTCCCTTGGTAAAACTGCTAAAAATGAATAAATAAATGCACCCTTTTTTACTTCTTTTTAACCTAAAGAGGATTTTTATAGCTATTATTTAGTCTTAACAAGATAGTGTTATTTTATAATAAAATATAAAAAACATCATTATATATTATGGATAAGCATCAGGTTAGGATGGCACTGATTTCTGGGTTTTCAAAAATAATTGTATTTATTACACTTGTCACCCTTACATTTGTTCAGAACTAAGATGCCAATAAAAAGCCTGTGAATTCAGAAAGGTATGGTAAATATGTCAAGAAGATGATGTGAAGCCCAAGCAGAAATCTGATCTCAATCACTTAGAGGTAGGGGTCTTTTTGGAGGAGTCCAAGTATGATAGGATAGACATCCTTGAGTTGAGACCTGGACAGCTTATTTTATTTCTTGAAACCCTCTGTGTTGCCTCTCTTCATTACAGCCCAAAATTTATAACAAAATTTTTCCTTTTATAATTTTATATATGTATTGATTTATGCAAGGTTCATTCCAATAATATTAAGATTCATTATTTAATTGACAAGTTCATTTATCAGAAGCTGTCACTTTTGAGGAAGATTTACCATAATGGTACAGTAGTTTTAAAAGCTATGGCAAACAACCAGAAATACCTCAGATTTAAACAAAATGATTTCAGCTTTAAGCAAATTACAACTATCAGGTTAAAATATAGGCTCTGTTAACAGGGATTTTTGGCGTCAATGAGTAAAATGGGTCAATACAGCAAAGAAGTGCTCATGTCAGGAATATTACTGACAACACTGGCGTTCAGAAGGATGTTTTGTGCACACTTCAGTGTAAAGAGCAAGATAAAAAAGGCAGCAGTTCCCCCTTAATGGGGAAACTGCTGCGGTAAGCCGTGATTTTGAAAACGGAATTAAAAATAAAATTTTTAATTCAGACAGGTTTTATACCCTGTCCGCGGGCCGCACGCTGGGCCTGGCGGCTTGCCCGCGCACACCAGCCAGCCAGCCAGTCCCCCACCCAGCCCACTGAATGGGGAAATTGCCAAAAGGGGAAACCCAAAAAGGCAATTTCCCTAAACCCAAATGGAGGGGGAACTGCTGCCCAAATTTGGAGGGGTTGACAAGCAGTCCCGCATTACAAATAATGCATCAACTGCAAAGGTTGAATTTAAATGCATTACTGTGCCTGAAGATGCTCCAATTCCATGCCATGCCAAGGATAACAATTCATTGCTTGCCAAACCACTCCCAAAAGGGAATCCCAGACAACACCAAGTGTTTGGGGTCCCCTATCCAATTATTTGTACTATTCATGCCCCACTAAGGATGACAGTATATAATAAATCTCAATCACTTGATGGTAGTTTGTGCTATCATTGAGTGAAATTACCCCTCAATAGTATCACATAAATCAATACCAAAAACTTTTACACTCCAGAAAGTTAAGACACTAAGCTTTGTCTGCCCTTTCCCAGGAACCAAAGATGAACCACTTAATCTTCTCTGCTGTTTTCACAGCCTGCCTTGGGATTGGGGGCCACCAATACTCTCACCAGCATGGGTCTTACAACAAACCGCCTGACAAGTACTTCTACAAGGAGCCAGCGCAGCTCAACTCCTCCAAGACGTACTCCTGGCTCACGCTGGTGTTGCCCCGCTCCACCCAGCACGTAGCAATATATTCCTTTGTATTCTACATGCTTACGTACTTTTCTGGTAATTTTGGAAGTTTTAACATACAAACCTAGGTCTTTAGATGGATTATGACGGTCTATCCCATCTTGATGGCACTCACAGTGTCATGTTTGGCTCCAGGGGACAACATCCTGGAGGACACAGCAGGAAATCTTTATTAAAAATATTTGAGGTTCAAAGCTAGCCTTGGGTTAGCTTTCAGAGAAAAATTAAGGACATGTACCTTAATTTCATGGAAAACAAGATGTAAAAGTCCTTTTGGCAGAAAGGACAGGAAAAACTTGAAGATCATAAAAGCCAACGCAAATGTTGATAAACTTGTCTTTATTAGGAGTAATGATTCTACTTTAAATAGTTGACAAGAGGCGGTGATCACTCAATAGGAAGACAGAGTGGCTGAGGGGGTCACGCTGGGATGAGGTCATACCAGGATCAACCACAGACAGGTGCAATAATCTGGAATGGGTGGATATTGAACCAGACCCATTTGCAGAAGGCAAGGTTTTTTAAACTTGAAGGCAAAACCAGCCAAATATTTGCAACTATCACTATTCAAAGGGCAAATCAAAATAGCATTAATAGCGCAATTTACAACACCTCTCCCCTTAAGATTGGACGGAGGGAGTTGATACTTGCAAAGAAATTTGGAGTGGATGTGGGCAAAGGGACGGCCAGACAATAGTAGCTTCACAGTGTATTTGACGCCTTTCTTGAAGGTAACCTCACAGGGCCCAACCCAGAGGGAATCCAGCTTGTGGGCTCTACCACCTGTAAAATTCTGGTAGTAGAGAACTAGATTGCCTACTTGGTATTTAGGGAGGGGTGCTCTATCAGCATTGGATGGAGAGAGCTCCAAAGCCTTAACCTTATAAGCAGTGGAGTAGGCAGTTGCCTGGATGTCAATGATACGGTTGGTTAGGTCTTTCATGTGGGTTTCAGGATTTGCAGACATATCATACTTGATCAGAGGAGGTCCCAAGATTGAGGGGGTAGTGGCCTCTTGTCCATAAAGTATAGCAAAAGGGGATTGACCAGTCACCCAGTGTCTACTAAGGCGGTAGTCAAAGAGGGCAGTAGGTAGGAACATGTCCCAATTGGCAGTGTCAGAGAGCATGAGTTTTCTCATGATGGATACCAGGGTGGAGCTTGACAGTTTCATTGGTGGAGGGATCATATGGCGCAGAGAACTACTGGTGAGTCCCCATAGCTTTGACAATAGAGGTGATGAGGCAAGCATTAAAGTTGGTACCATTGTCAGAGAGCAGGACTTGGGGCAGCCATGTTGATAGAAGATGTCTTGCAGCAAGAAAGTAGCTGTGGTCCTAGCTGTTATATCTTTTGTTTCTCTGGCTTCAACCCATTTGCTAAAGTGGTATATAGCAATCAAGATAAACCAACATCCCAACCTAGAATGGGGGAGGGGCCTAACAGCATCAATACTCACTGTATGGAAGGCATGCTTTGAAGGGATGAGTTGGAACTGGTGTTGGGAGGGACAAGGATGTTGGAGTTGATAGGAATGGCAGGAGGCAAGGACATCAGGGATCAAGAGGCGCATGTTTTCCCAGTAGAAGTTTTTTCATAGCCAGTCATGAGTCTTGGCTATGCCTCCGTGACCAGTGTCAATGTGAGCTTGAAGGATGATGGCTATCCTTGTACTAGGGCGCATGTAGGGTAGGTAGGCATTTTTAACCTTTTTGAAGAGTTGTCTATCACAAATTATAGTGTCCTTGGATAGGGTCTGTAGAGCCAAGCAGATGTCTTTGGGCTCAGTGGTCCAAGAGTCAGGATATCCTATTAGCTTGTATAGTTGGTCAGCATCAGCGGGATGGATAGCCAGGATTGGCATCCTTGACAGGCCATCTGCATTCTGATGTTGGGCCTCAGGACGGTGTATCACTGTGAAATCATACCCTTGCAGACGTAGAGCCCAACGCGCTAGCTGGCCTTCAGGTTTCTTTAGTTGTTGTAACCACTTGAGGGAGGAGTGATTGGTGACTACTGTAAAGTGGGTTCCATAGATGTAATGCCAAAACTGCTTCACTGCATGCAGCACAGCCAAACATTCCTTCTTGGTAACACTGTAGTTCTTTTTGTGCTTATTAAGGACCCTTGACAAGTAGGCTACAGGTCAATCTACACCTTCATTGTCAAGCTGGGCAAGGATAGTACCCACAGCAACTCCACTAGCATCAGTATACAAGATGAACTCTTTATCATAATAAGGATAGACTAAGATAGGAGCCTCCTTGAGCTTGGCCTTCAGTGCTTTGAATGCTTGTTGTTGGCTGTCAGTCCATTCAAAGGGGACGTTGCAAAGCAATTGGACAAGGGGTTCACTCAGTTCAGCAAAGTCAGAGATGAATTGTTGGTAGTAGCCCATTATACCAAGGAATACTTGTACCTCTCAAAGATTTTTGGGAGGTAGCATCTTGTCAATGGCTTCCACCTTGTTATTCATAGGGTGGATTCCAGTCTGAGTGACTTCATGTCCTAGGAACTCAAGACGTTCCTTGAAGAAGGAGCACTTGGAGGGTTTGAGTTTCAGGCCAGCCTCACGGATCTTGATGAAGACAGCCTTGAGATGCTCCAAGTGGTCAGTAAAGGTAGTGCTGAATAAGGTGATATCATTAAGATACACAAGGACACAAGAGAGTTTTAGGTCTTGTAAGATGGAGTCCATAGCCTGTTGAAATTTGGCAGGGGCATTGCATAATCCCTGGGCATACAAGTGGGTTCAAAGAGGCCCTCCAAAGTAATAAGTGCAGCCTTTTTTTCAATCTTCAGGCAATAAGTCAACCTGCCAGTACCCCAAAGCTAGATCCATGGCAGAGAAAAACTTGGAACCACCCAGCTGTCTGAGATCATTGTCAATTCTGGGCAAGGGGTATGAATCTTTCTTAGTGAGAGAGTTCAGGCAGCAATAGTCCATTACAATGCAGTGTCCTCCATATTTCTTCTTGAGGATCAGTAAAAAGGAAGCCCAAGGACTTTGAGAAGAAGCTAGTAACCCTGCGTCCAGAAGTTGCTTGAGTTCTTTAGACACTTGCGCATCTTCCACCCTACTACAGCGGTATGGTTTAGCATGAAAAGGGGGTGCATCCCCAGTGTCAATCTGATGGATGACTCTCTTAGTTAGGCCATATTCCGTAGGTCCAGAGGCAAAGATGTCACTGAATTGATTGAGCAGGTCCAACACGTCTTTTTGTTGAACAGGAGACAGTTGGGGGAAATCAGCAGCAGTGAACAAGGAGAGAACTTGAGGATCATCTTTGGGTAGGTTGAAATCACTGAAAGTTCCAAAGGAGTAGAGGGAAGATACTTGTTCTGCTCCAAGTACACAACCATGACCCACAACCTGGCCTCTGGATACTTGCATGGGCAGGGCCGTCAGGCTAGCAAGCAGTAATTGTATGGGCTCTTTGTGGGTTTGGTCTAAAATCCTAGGACACAGGCAAGGCTTGGTATGACTTAAAGATTCAGGTGAGTAAAGCTCCAAGAAGGACTTTTCAGGCAGCTCATAGGAAATCTGGGAGTCAATCATCACTTGAGAGCCCAGGGGGGATGGTGATAGCTGCTGGCGCTAGCAGGGTACCCCTTCTTCCGCAGGGCAGGAAGGAGGAGGGGTACGCATGTTGTAGTAGTGAGTCCTATACTTGAGTGAGAAGATACCCGTGGGGTACTCAAGCACACAAGTTTTAAGATGTTTGCCTGGAAGGCGCAGAGGTTCCTCAAAAATCAAAGGAACTTCATATCCCAAGAGTGAAAGGTATCCATCCTGTAAGTTTAAAATTCTGTTATATTCTTGGAGGAACTGAGTATCAACCAAGAGGTCATAGCTTTTGTTCTCTAGGACCACAGCAGGGGAAGCAATAAGGAGTTTCCCAAACCTCATGGGTAGAGCAGAGTAGGCACTAATGGCTTGATCTTGGGCCATGCCAGCTGTGCCATATGACTGTGTGTAGTTGAGGTCAGGGGCTAACTTAAGTTTCTTCATTATCTTGGAAGATACCACGTTGACAGGGGAACCTGTGTCCAAGATGGCCTTGATTTTGACCTTTTGGATTGATACTTCCACATGGGTTGTATCTTTCCCAAAGGGAGGCTAGACTGCCGACACATCTTGCGCAGCCTCTAGCTCCTTTTCCCATTTGGCCAGCATACACCATAACGCAGGGATTTCCTTATACACAGTCTGTAGTGGAAGAGATACGGTTACGTTGTGGAAAAGAGCTTAGGCTAACTTGGCTGCTTCCTCAGAAGAGTCAACCAAGACGGGAGGTTGGTGGACTTGAGCTAGGTAAGGGCAAGCCACCATGGACTTAGCTTCACTTTTAGGTATCCGGGAAGTGGTGGTAGTCTTCCCAGAGCAAAGCTTGTAGGATACAGGGATAGTTTCCAGAACAGCCAGGACGGAATAGCCATAACTATCAGAGTCTTCACTATCAAAATCTTCAGGCTCTGAATCACTGGAGAGGTTATGAAACAGATGAAGGATAGTTGGGCCAGAGGAAGAGGGAGCTTCCTCATCAGACGGAGGATCAGGGGGAGACAAGGGAGATTGGTCAGCAGAGAGTGTCTCTGTTTCTAAGCTGACCTCTCTTTTCCCGCCTGTTCCTTGGGATTGCAACCTTCCACTTGAGGATTAGTGCAAGTGCGCAAGTGGTGTCCAATCTGGCCACAGTTATGACAGCCTTGTCTCTTAGCCTGTCTACTAGTACCCATAGTCATAATGCGCGGCATACAAGAGGTAGTCCCAGCATTATTGGCTTTATTTTCACGCACCACCGTACCTCCATGTGTCAAATGCATGTCTTGTAAGAGCGTCTTAATACTCTTCATGGAAGTGAGTGAAGCCTTGTGTGCCTTAAAGTGTAGACATAGAAGCTGGTTCACCTTCAAAGCGTTTGAACAAGCTGTATAGGCTTCCTGAGGAGTTAACTGTTGACTAGTAATTAACTGCTGGCCTTCAATGTAGAAGCAATCTGCAAACTCAGCCAGGGTTTCCTTAGGTTTGAAAGCAATATGCATAAATGCATCTTTCTTGACTTTCAAGCTGAGGTCTCCTCCAAACTCTTCAATAAGGAGGCGCTTCATATCCTCCCAGATGACAATAGAAGGGAGCTTGGGGACCACAACTTCCTGGAAAGTGGGATGGAGGCAGGTAAGGATGTGTTCCTTCTTGAGTTTGTCAGTAGCCTTATGCATTGCAGCTTTGTAAATGGTCAGAAAAGCAGCAATGGTAGAGGTTTTGGGATCAAATATCTGCTTGAAGGTTGGCTTATAATTTGGGTCAATGGACAAGGACAAGGACTGGCTGTTTTCACCAGGATTGAGGACGTTAATGTGTGGGTTGCCCTCAAACTCAGATTCAGCAGCAGGTTGTCTAGCCCAGAGAAGTCAAAGGCTTTCCTCTAAAGTGTCCAAGGTAGAGCTATTTTGTCCACTAATGTCTTGGGCAGTTGTGGCAGCAGTCCTGAATTCATCAATCTTGATTTGTTGTACTGCCAAGGTGCCAGCAATCCCATTGACACAGGTAGCCAGGGAGGTGGTCTGAGCAACCAAGGGGGAGACTTGTCCATTTAGAGTCTCTGTAAAGCGGGAGAGGTTTTGGACCTCTCTTTCCAACATGTCCTGCCTATCAGCTACATCATTTTTCACTTTGGCAAGTTAATCTAGAGCACGTGCACAGTGGGCCTGGGGTTGACCTTATAGACCGGGACAACAACCATGATTGTCATGAGCGGGAGTATTAACAACTTCACCTTCCTCTTCATCTTCAGATTCAGATGAAGAATCTTCAGAATTAGAGAGGTGCTGTCTTAAGTACTCAATTTCACCTTGTAAGGTAGCCACCTGATCAGTGAGGGAGGCAATACAAGGGTCAGGCATAGGTTTGACAGGAGGGGGGTGCTGCACAGAAGCTTGGTGTTGAGTGGTAGCCTTGAGCTTGGCAATGGCCTCCCATACTTTGGTTTCAAAATTAGATGGGGTCTTGACAGGAGGAGCGGGAGGAGTCACCTCAATAGAGGCCACTTGGTCATCCACATAAGTTTGCACCTGGTATAGAGTATTGCCTATTGCAGCCTTATCTAGACTGTATTGATGCTGCAGGTGGCGGCCCCAAGTATTGACATGAGCTCCTATCAATTTGAGTTGCAAGTTGACATGCTCTCTGAATTGATTGAGCTCACTAACCAGAGTCTCAAAATCCTGCCAATGGTTAAGCAGAAAAGCCTCAATTTGCTCACGCCAGGCTGCCTGATGTTCATCCAATTTGCATAGTTGATCCTTTATGTATCCAGGGAGCAAAAAACAAAGGGAGTTCAGGGAGGTGGTTAAGTACTTCTGTGACGCCAACAAGTTGCGCTGGTTGTCAGAAATACAAGCAAAGAGACTGTGTGACCATTCTTGGTAGGCCATATTTTTAGTGTGGTTATTTGAGACGGCAGAGGCTACATCTTCTAGCAGTTGGTTCTGAGATCCCAAGGCGAGTTGGTGGTGAACTAGGGCAGGTTGAATGAACTGGTTAACCAACACGCCAATAGTATCCATGGATTCCATCAACGCGGGGGAGACCAAAGTTCAAAAGGAAGGAGTACAGGTCTTTGGAGGTGTACCTGGGACGGAGGCCAGGGATAGAGTGCATGGCTACTGTGCCAGAATGAAGAAGAGAGCAGGCGGCAGCACGGGCTTGCTCATAGTTGAGAGAGAAAGCAGGAAGGGGGGCCACAAGGGCCCGGGAGACAGAACCAATACCATAGAATTTGCAGGAGCATCATTGATGTCTTCTTCTAGAGGGGGACTAGAAACTTTAGGTTGATCTGTTACTTTGGAAGCAAAGGGAGAGGGACCAGAGAATGCCGTGGGAACGGGGTAACCAAGGGGCTTGCAGCCCCTGTAGTGAGCACCATTTTGTTGTGTTTGGCTCCAAGGGACGACATCCTGGAGGACACAGCAGGAAATCTTTATTATTAAAGATTTGAGGTTCAAAGCTAGCCTTGGGTTAGCCTTCAGGGCAAAATTAAGGACATGCACCTTAATTTCCTGGAAAACAAGATGTAAAAGTCCTTTTGGCAGAAAGGACAGGAAAATCTTGAAGATTATAAAAGCCAACGCAAATGTGGATAAACTTGTCTTTATTAGGAGTAATGATTC
Organism: Entomophthora muscae; assembly: GCA_014839935.2. NCBI lineage: Eukaryota > Fungi > Entomophthoromycota > Entomophthoromycetes > Entomophthorales > Entomophthoraceae > Entomophthora > Entomophthora muscae. Next base: position 100,341 of record QTSX02004383.1, read on the forward strand.
TACTTTAAATAGCTGACAAGAGGCAGTGATCACTCAATAGGAAGACAGAGTGGCTGAGGGGGTTACACTGGGATGAGTTCATTCCAGGATCAACCACAGACAGGTACAATAATCTGGAATGGGTGGATATTGAACCAGACCTATTTGCAGAAGGAAAGGAATTTCCAAACTTGAAGGCAAAACCAGTCAAATCTTTGCAACTATCAATATTTGAAGGGCAAATTGAAATAGCATTAATAGTGCAATTTACGACACACAGGATTCCAAGTCACCAACTTGGTGCCTTACCTAGCTAGAATACTCCCTCATTTTATGGGGCTTTACAGCTCATGTGCCAAGCAAAATCATTCTAAATACTATCCAAAATACATTTATTCACAAACAAAACGGTGTGAGTTGACTTTTAGGGAACATATGTTTACTATGTGAATCAGTGGTAAAATACACCCAAGCGCAGTGAGTCAAAACTCAAACCAAAACCAAAACCAAAACACAATAGCAACTCACTATGTAAACAAAATCACTCACGCAATGTGTGCAACAGATTGTAATCAAGAATGATACCAAGGTATCTAAAATAAGACACACAATCCAAGACATAAATTTTAAAAATATTGTGTTGGGTGCTTAATTTGGCGTAAAATATGGGAAAATGGGTGGAAATTATTTTGGGTATTCTAAAATGGGTGTGGTAAAACCAAAAACAAATAATTAAGAAATAAAAAATCTATAATTGGGATATTGGGTGGGGAAAACTCTAATTAAATATCCATATTCATACAAAAGCAAAATTTAAAACCAGTGTATAACTTAATTAAGTTTTATTCAGTATTTTATTAAATTTTTAAATGGAAGGTACACAACAACAGACTACCATTGCACCTGTTGTGCGCCGCAGTTGTGGTTGCGGTTGTCCCCGCGGGTCAAAGAATAGACTTAGTACAACCCAAGTGCCTACTCAGGAAGATGGGAGAGAAGAGTTCAATAGTGACGCTGCACTGACACAGCTGGTTCAAGAAGCACAAGCTGCTAGGGTGAGGATCATCAACCCTTGGGTTCCCAAGATGACCCAGAAGCCCACTAAGGTTACCACAACCAAAGCAGTCAGGAACAAAGAGATCAAACTTACCTCCTATGTGTTTGATGCTGTGTACCGCCAAGAGTTGGTCTCATCAGCCATGATGGAGAAGGTTAATGTAAAGTTCTGTGGCCCACCTTTGACCCTGGATCAGGATGTATTTCCCAGACCATCAAAAAAAGTGGCCCACATGCAGGAAAAACCCCTTCAAAACCTGGAGGACTTAGCCCACACAGTGGATGAACGCTTTATGTTGGCTTTTCCAGCTGAAGTTCCCATTTCTCCTTTGGAGCCTCCTCCAACTGCGGAGGAGACATTAATTTAGCTAGATTGTTTATTGTCCTGGTGTCGCCCAGTCCTGAAACAACTAGCAGACCAACAGAAAAATGCGGGCCTCATGAATCCAGGGAAGCTCAATCTGTGGTCTGGGGAAATTGAATATCAAATCCCGCAATCAGTGGTGTCCCAGGCTGCCAATTCCTCCAGCCTGGAAGTCACTTGGCCCAAAATAATTGGGTACTGGAGCTCTCCAATGAAGACATCAGAGGAAAGCATTAGGGGAAATGTGCACCCTGAGTCCTCAGAAGGCTCCTAGCTAATTGGGGAACTGAGTTTTACATCTGGACCTGTGGCCCCTATTTTCTGGGTCTCAAACCAAGATAAGATTGGCTAGTACTTTTTAATAGGCTCCCCTTTAGATTGCACTCCAATAGCCCCTTTCATAACCCCTCTTGTCCTATCACCCCCCTTTGCATAAAATGGAAGCATGGGCCGTCAGGTCCCTTGCTTACCAATTTCAATTGTTGAATAAACTCCTGACTTTGCAAATTCTTTTGTACTTTGAAGTTTGTTTAATAATAAAGGTATTGTTCAATACCCGCTGTTATCCCTGCATCCCGTTTTCCCCTGGCCTGTCCGCCCGTCCGTTGTTTTTTGTTGGGAATTGTTCCAAGTATAATAATTCAAATCATTTCCTGTTATTTAACCGTGCACCTGGCCCGTCTGCCTGGAAGTTTTAGCACAAAAAAGATGTCCCACTGAAATCATGTTGTCTCCTTGGTACAAGGTGGCCATGTGGATACTGGTGCCTATTTCTCTATTGTTCTGGTCCTCCAACCCTGTCTTTTGGGGCAAACTTTCCTTGATTTCTTGATCTTCTGAGTTTATTCCTGGTCTGTTTGTAAATTTAGTTGAACATCTCACCCAGGTTCCCACCAACTTAGTGTCTTATGGGTTGTTCCCTTGGTTGTCCTCCTATCTTTAAGAATTGCCACCCCCTTTAGAATCTGTTACTACTGAAACTCCTTCTTTTGACTTGGTCAATCCTTCTTCCTTGCGCCAAATCCCTGAGTCAAATGCAGAGGCCCCTTTCATTTGGGATTGCTCTCTGTGGTTACTTACTGGAGCCATGGTCATGGCTTTGGATGCATACTTCCCTCCCCTTTCACATCTGGTCTCCTTTGGGAGGCCCCTTTGAGCGGCTATCCCAGTCTTGCACTGGATGGCATCCTGGTGGTTGGTCCCACCAGGATGGGAGCCAGACTTTGTTAGTCTAGCCCCCTCTCTTACAGTTAAGCCTGTGCTTGACATCAGCTATGAGCCCTATGTCAGTGATGGCAACCAAGAAGACAACAACAAGCCCAAGTTCTATAGAACCACAGAGGGGCAGTTAGTGTTAAAGAAGGTTACTGTGTTCTACACCAAGATACCCATGCCTTGAAAGCCTGTCACCAATCAGAATTCTGGCTTGTCTGAACCCACAAAGCCCGCTTGGAAGCGCATTCCTGATATAAATTACATCATCTTTCTACGGCTCATGCAGGAATCTGGTGACTACAAGGTGGCCGCAGCCCTTGTTGGAGTGGATCCCAAGTACGCCTCCAAGACATTTAAAAAATTTATCATTACTGGCTGAGTTCTTGCTGCGGAGAAATCCTTGCATGTTTCCACTATTCTCACCAAGGAGCACATTTGGGCAATCCACCAGTGAATAACCTAGGACTTTCATCTTGAACTGGCAAATATACAGGCAATGGACAAATCTACTTTTGGGGTTGAGGCCTCAATTTCCTTTTACTACCATCTGGTCAAGGGAATGTGCTTTCCTGGAAAAAGCTCGGGGTATCTCTGTACAATCAGAATAGCCCAACCAACATGGAAACCCAGAAAAACTATGCAGAGGTGTACACTGCCCTCAAAGCTAAGGGGACAGTAAAATTTTACTATATTGACAAATTGGCATTTGCCTTGTCAATGTGCAATGGGTATGACTATGTCCTAAAAGGCTCCAATGACAGATAGCTTGGTGTACTGCAGTCCATGCCACAGCCTATTCAATGGTGGCTCTCCTTGGTCCAAAGGGGATTGAGCTTTACCAAATGATACTAGGCTCCCACAATAGCTGTACCTTTCTATCATTTCTCCAACTGGTCCAGGAGCACCTGAGGCGCACAATCCTGGGCTTCACCAACGTCATTGTGCTGGACAATGTTGGCCTCCATAAGGTGGCACATATTATTGAGGAATTTCCATCAATTGACACTAGCATTTGAGTGGGCCCCCAGCAATTGGCCACAGCAAATTTGCGCCTTCTCTTCCACCCTGCTTATTTGCCCTTCCTAAATCCCACTGAGGAAGTCTTTGGGTGGCTCAAGCAAGTTGTCAAGCAAGAAACCCCAACTGGGACTGAGGACCTATCTAATTTGCTGCAGGCTGGGATCCACACCCTCCCAGCTGAGACTGTGGCCAAATTCTATAGCCACGCTGATTTTTTCATCCCCTTGTTCCTAGCCAAACAGCCAACCAATTAAAGGCTTAGTGTGTCCAATTTTTTTATATTCTCTAATTTACTATTCAAGATTTATTAATTATAATTTAAAATTTAGATGTTTCCAAGCCCACAGTCACATTCAGCAGGACAATTAATGAAGGTTGGTAATTTATTTATAATCATTTTTTATTGTGTCATCTAAGGGTATCCCAGACGCTTGATACTGGATTACGCAAACGCATTAATATCACTTTGGCAAATAAATATAAAAATCAAATTAAAAAAGTTAAATGTAATGTGTACAAATTAGAAGTAGATTTTATTGACATATATTATTATGCTTTTATTAAGACCTTCTCCGGGATATATTTTGCACATCTTGTTTGCTAAAATAAGAATTAGAAAATTTTATTATAATAAAAATAATATAAATTGTAATAAAATTTATTAGAAGAGAGAATTTATTAAGAGCGCCTGTAGTGAGTTCTTTAGTATGTACCCACCCGGCAATGGAGGTGGCACACAAACTCCACTGCCACACCATGGACAGTGGAAACACCCTTATTAAAATACTCCTGCCTGCTGGTGAAAGGCAGTAGGGTCAGGTGGGAGTGAATCAGCAGCTTTTCCGGCGGGGCAGCAGACCTTTAAATTCCAGACAGGACCAGGGCATCCTGGATGACGTGATCTACCCAGTTGTATCCAGGGGGACCTTCTTCCCATCAAGGGAGAGCCTGGCATTGTAAATCACAAGGAGGACCCTGTCAAGGTCCTCAACCTTATCCCCCATTCCAAAGTAGAACAAAAACCCCAGGTAAACAACCTGATATAGCCTTTGCCCAGCAAAGGCTTCCATAAATTTGTACAGTTTGTTGTAGACAGCACTAATTTTCTTTTCATGCTTTGTCTTCAAGAAGGTCAGCTCCATGGCTGCAGGGACCCCCATCTTGTCAGCGCTCCAGGACAGCCTGAAGTTGGCAAAGAGGATTTTGGTCTTCTTGACGGCTGTTGCGTCTGCAACAGCCAATTCATCCACTGTGCGCCCAAAGTTCTCCAACAGGTAAGACAGGGTGTGCTCCACTGAAAAGCAGAAGCAAACAGCCGCATAGGCCCAGCCCATCTCTGGTATGTTCTTGAATGGGAGTGTTGCCAGGACGTCCCAAACAAGCTCAATGAAGTTTACACAGTAAACTCCACTGAGGAATACCAGGTCCAGGCGGACCAGTTGGGCATCCTTGTAGGCAGTAACTGCCCACTTGGATGCCCCCTTGGCATGTGTAATCTCAGCCAATGCCTCTTGCAACATTGAAAAGAACCTTGTGGATGTGGTCCTCCAGCTCCCGCAAGACAGGGGGGACAGAAACAGCTACCTTGCCACATGATTGGTGTAGTTGGCGTAGAACGTGGCAGAGACAAAGGGGACCAGGACTAGGCAGATTTTGCTGTCTATGTTTTCTAAAAAACAGTAATAATTTTTGAATTTGATTTTAATTTTCTTTTTAGATTACTTTCTTGTGTTTTCTCCTTGCCGGCAGCTTCAGCAGGCTTAGCTATTCTTGGCGCAAGCAATTGCACTGGCAATTCAGTATCCTCTTTCCTGGTGTGCTTTGCTGGCTTGAGATGTGCATACACCTTGGGGTTGTCAACCCAGACAGACAGTGCAGAGAGGGAAAATTACTTGAACAGGAGTTCTCAACCACAGTTTTTTGAACGTTAAGAAGACGCTCAATTGTTTTTTCAGGGGTGTCTGGCATCTTGGCCATAAGTGCCTTGGTGGACACCTTTTTGATTTTGTCCCCTTCAAGGACGGCAGACTTCACTCTGGCTTTGACCTTGCAGTCAATTTCTTTGATCTCTGCAATTGCAGAGTCAAGGTATTTAAGAAGCTTCTCCAATTCTCTCATTGTTTTTTTTACTAACCTTTTCATATATTTTTATAGCTTTCACTCCAATAAAATCTGGATTGATACTATTGCCTCTTTGTTTATTCCTGTTTGTTTCTTCATTTGCTACATTATCTCATCTTTTTACTCATTGTGTATATGTTTTATGCTCATCTCAATATGTGTTGTTTGCTTTGTGTTGGCATTGTTCCTTAATTGCCATATTATTTTTAGCACTATGCAAAGCCCCTTGATAAAATATTAACAACAATTTGGCAATCAGCTAAATTTAAATTAGAAAATTATAGGTTGATTGTGTTTAGATAAAGCTGTTGTTGATACAAATTCAAAGCCTTAATGATAAACTTTAAGACAATCAGAAGCCAAGTGATAAAGGGATTGTTGTGACATAAAGGGTCATTCAATAATTCTTTGGTGCATGTGCACAAGTTAATATGATTGGCTGGTTGTTTTGCCATTGTGCGCCATTGCCGCTGTGGCAAGTTGTTGATGGACTAGTGCTCAATCAGCTGCTGGGTTAGCACTAGTCTATCAACAACTTGCCACAGCAGCAATGGCGTACAATGGCAAAACATCCAGCCAATCATATTCATTAGCGCACACGCATCAAAGAATTATTGAATAACCCTTTATGTCACAACAATCACTTTATCACTTGGCTCCTGATTGGCTTAAAGTTTATCATTAAGGCTTTGAATTTGGATCAGCAACAACTTTATCTAAAAACAATTAACCTATATTTTTTAATTCAAATTTAGCTGATCACCAAATTGCTGTTAATATTTTCACAAGGGGCTGTGTTTGGGTACTAAAAATAACTGTGTTCTGGATCTAGATACATGACATAGTAAATATATGATTTTATAGAGATAAACTGAACATAAAGAATAAAACTAACTATAAACAAAGAGAAAATGAACAATTAAAACTCAAAATAAAGATAATATAAATAGAAAATGTTTGGTGACAGGGAGTTTATTGGGGATGGGGAAGAGAGATGCCTAGTAGGCAGAATAGTGTGAGAAGAAAGGTGTAGAGCTGGTGCTGGCACAAGGGGTCTGTGATTGGGTGGGTGGGGCTGGAGGGTGGGAGGTGATGGTGGCGGGGATAGGGGTAGGGGTAGGAGAATTGTGTGTAATGGCCGCCATATAACGCTTGTTATATTCCTTGTCCATCATTGGCTGGATGGGTTGATAGGTGGCTGTAGCACAGGATTAGAGACACTTATCCTTGTGTGATTGGTTTCCCATGTTCACATGGAAAACCATTTGCGCAAACAAGTCAGCCATCATTTGGTGACCAAAGAGAGAACTGTGGTCAAGGACCCCAAGATAGAGGTCGTTGAAAGCCTGAGGGTGGTGCTCCTGGAGTGTATCTCTAATATTAAAGAACACAACAACAGCCAGATGGATGTTGGCGTGACCAGCTGGGTACATGGAGGCCTGGTGCCCGTGTTTCTGGATGGCCTCAAGGGCAGTGGAGATACCCTCCATCTGGTGGCTCAAGAAAACCTGGTGCTTGGAATTTGAACCATCCCAGGAGTCAAGTAATTCACTAAGGATATGGCTGTACTTGTAGCCAATGGTGAAAGTTGGGTTTGTCTAATAGTAGACAAAATCCTTGGCTGAAACAGCCAGAAATGCACCAATAAACGTCCCCTTCTTGACCTTCTTCCTTCTATTCTTTGTGACAGCTTTTCCTTGCTCACCAAAATTGTCAAACACAATTGATAACTTATAGTACAAGACAAACATGACGTCAACTGACAAACTTGTCAGATATTAGACCAGGGTGGATTCAATGGCATAATCATACAGGGAATCCTCAGCACCATCTCATTGGTCACCGGCAAGATTGATAAGAACCTGTGCTGAAGCCACCTTTCCATGCACCCAGAGCTTCACTATGCGCTCAGACACCCAAATGCCATGGTGCGCAAGTTGCTTCTGGACCTGGGTCAGGGGAAGCTTGGGGTCCCGCTGAAGGAGGTCAAGCATAATAGGGTACACCTTGGTGAGTTGGGACTTGAGACTTGGAGGCCTTCTTTGGCTTCTTGGCTGTGCTAATCAGATTTTCCTTATTCATCAGGTTGTTGAATTCCTGCATGATGGTAGCCCGGGTGAATTGTAATTGGGTGGTTATCTGATCCCAGGACAGACCCTGCAGGTTCAGTGACACAATTTCTTGGAGAATTTGGGCAGTAATTATTCTGTGTTTGGGGCGCTGGGCTGGGAGAGCTAAAGCCTTATTGGCTGTAGGGGGGCAGGTTGGCTTGTGGTGGGAAGTTGTTCCAAATCAAGGTTGCTATCCTGATTGGTTGGTTGGCAGGCAGCTTATGCGGGGGTGGGTACGGGAGTGGGGGCAGAGCTAAACACTAAGTGACCACTGAACAAGTCAAAGCCATAGGGGTCAGGAGTCAGGTACAGGTCAGCTTCCTTGTTACCTGCCCCAAAGGCTTGGGTGTAAACAGGTCCTTCCACATTCTGAGCCTTGCCTCCATTGAAGCTGGATTGGCTGCTGGCGCTGTCAAAAATGTTGTTATTGTTAAAAACCCATTGTAAAAAACCTAGGATAAAATAACTAAAAGTAGAAATTTTAAAACTTAATGATTTATTTTTATTGTAATCTTGAGTCCATATTTAGAAGGTTCTCAAAACCATTTCATACAAATCTGGAGCCATGAAAAAAATAAAATGCCTCTGTTCCTAAATTGGATAGCTGTTGATTGGCTGTTAAATTGATAGTTCTCTATTTTAGGCTGCTCATACTACACATCTTGTGTGACTTCATTTGTTTTGTGCTTGTGGAATCTAAATTCCAGATTTTAAAAAATTTGTTTCATTTTAGTCCTTCTGTTGGTGCCTCATATGAATCCTGCTTGGATTATAATATACTCTGGAATAACATCCATCCATTTCACTTGTTGTGTCAGTTCATTTTGTTTGTAGTTTGAACAACACTGCTTGATATTTGCTATAATTTTGTATAATAGGCTAGTGAAATTTTGTTTTTTTGTTTAAGAGTTCATTTATTAACCAAAAATATTTAAATTGATTGAATCCTGAATCTCGCACAACTTGGATTTTGTTCAAATCTGAAATCATTTTGTTTAAATCTGAGGTATTTTTAGTTGTTGTCATAGCTTTTAAAACTATTGTAAAATCTCCCATTTATTAATTTTTGATAGATTTAAATCACTCTGAAGGTAAAGAGAACTACAGAACGCATCTTGATAAAACTAAAAAACAATTGTTTGATAGTAAAATGCATGAACATAAAAGGGTTTTAAAAAAAGATATTTCTTTTGCATCAATATAGATATTAACAATCCCTTAAAAATAGTGTTCCTCTTATATTAATAGAGAAATTTGCTATTTTTTACTATTCTAATACTTATCAATAAGATCAGTATAAGAAACAGAGTAGAAAGATCATAAATAATCAAACGCCAGATAAATAATGGTTAAAATTGATGAAAAAGTTGAAGCTTTTATCAAGATGTCAAGAGTTTTTTGTGAAGAGTTTTTGAAACTATTTCAGAAACCTTACCAGCCCTAGAATGGCCCAACATATTCAGAGATTGTAATATAGGCAGCTAAATAAAAAAATCTTGAAAAAATATGTTAGAAAAGCTTTTAAACTTGTAAGACCAGTATAAGTCTTCAAGAACTAATAAGTCTAAAAATAATGTCACAAACTAGCTAGACCCTGGCTTTAATATAGAATATATCTTGATAGACTTAAAAGAGTAGGTACATGACAGGCATGCTTCACTACATGCTATCAAGTGATGACACTGTAACATATGAGCTTTCAAAAAAATATTGATACTATATTTTGTCACTACAAATACTTAGAAAGCACCTGTAGCAGAAACTTGTACAAATATCTCAAAAATGCTACTTATTACTGAAAATGTTGAATTACATATATTTTCATAAAAAACATATGAAAAGTGCACTCAATCTAAAGCATCTCTCAAGCCTGTGGTATCAATATCTATTATTAACCATTCAAATTATGAGAGTTAGATATTTTAAAATCTATGGCTGGTGATAAAAAAAGTAAAAAGTGATTTATCACAATCATTTATTATGAATAAAGTAGCCAGTTGCACAAGCAATAAGTAACATAAAGGCAATAATTTTGAGATGGTTCATTGGCAATAAGATAATTTAACAAGTTTTAAAACCATTAACTCTTTATTTGGATAAAGAAAGAGACTCAACATTATTGATACCAATTTCTATCTTTACAAGAATAGAATGCAGCAAAAAATAATCTTTCTTAATAAATTCAAGCAAACTTTAGACTTGAAAAGTTGAATTAATCTCTAGTAAAAGCACCCAGAAATTTATCTATAAATAACTCCTTTTTAAACAGACATTTTTAATTGCACAATGATCTGCTGCATTTTATCAAATCAAAACTCAGTTAAAAGTTTGTATAAGCTAGTGTACAGACATAAATTGACCATTATTAGCAGCATCCTAGGATTATTTCTGCCTCTATTAGAGAAGGTGCCAAAAGAAGATGAATCAAATGTGCAAAGAGGACGGCAAGACAACTTAGAAAATAAAATAGTAAAAATAGACCATCTCACCCCAAGTTGAGATATTTTAATAGGTAACAGAATCTAGTTAATCAACCATTATCAACACAAACTTGAACTTGGTCTAAAAAGACCAGGTATTGCCACATAAATCAATCATAACAATACATACCTTATTAAAAAATTGACACACAAATAGCTCTCAAGTCATATACTAAATTACAATTGGTTTATGAAGATCAAGACAGGCATAAAATAGTTCATGTTGACCAGCATCTAAAAAAACTGGATTGATACTAAGTATTTGCTCTATATGCCGCTAAAAAACCCAAAGCTGTGCTTTTCAGAACTTAGTGAAAGATTTTACAGCATCTTTAATTACTTCCTCACAGGAAATCATTCCTCAAAAATGACTTAAATGCCAAAAAGAAGCACCAACATTAAATTCAGATATTACACTAAGATTAAATATTTGAGTTTGACAGGAATAAGGATCTTCAAAATTTTCATGGCTGCCATGATATACATAGAAGCTATGCAGCTTATCAGTTAGATATGAAACACTAATTTTATATATTTATTAAAGATACAGTAGTTTTCAAAACTATGGCACTAAACAAAAATAACTAATCTGTAAACAGATTCAACTCACATGTAAATAAAGTTAAAAGCCAATGGATTTATATTAATTTACAATAGATCTGGGTTCACTGATATTTTGTTTTGAGATGCTTTGATCTTGTTTACACTTGAGTTGAATTTTTCAAAAGATGGATTATTTTTGCTTACAGATGAGGTCTTTGCCTTAGCATCATTGCTTTGAAAGAATGTATCATTCTCCTAGTTGATTCCCCTTTATATCAAATCCTATACTTCTCAGAAGTATAGCCACAGCATTACTCATACCACAATGATAAGCTTATCTTGAAATTGATCAAGCTAACTATTGAAAATTTAAGGTGATATCAAAATGGCTCCTGAAACTTGAACAAAAGTGTTAATCTATGCTTGCACTAACAAAATAATATGCATATAAACAATTATATAAAATCCTAATCTAAAAAATTCTTTCAGGGAGTTCACTTTATTAAAAGGCCTAAATAAATCTTTGAAAGTCCTCTATCATCTTAGTGTCGCAAGGTGCACTGTCATTGCTCTGAAAAGGGTCAATAAGGCAATCATATGCATAGCTGCAGTCTGAAGCTGCTTCAAATTGGTAGAACGTCAGATTGGATGGGTTGGAATCATCACTTTTGGCTTTTAAGAGGTTGGGCATCTCTTTGAAAATGGATGGATCAGCAAGAAAAGCTATCAGGTGCAATATGCCTCTTGAGTTTGTACCAAACCTGCCCCAAAACCAAAGGAACATTATATTCTTCCCAGAAATGTGGTAATAGAATATATCCAGGTTGGCAACAAAGTAGGTCAGGAAGCATGACAGTGGATAAAGGCATGTCCGGTAAATTAAACTTTTTAGGCTCAGGAGTGAAAGTCTTCTTTCTGATTGCTCTGAATGATTGATAAGGGTCTTCATAATAGAGTAATTCATTTTGGATCTCACTTTGTATACAACAATCAGTGAAATCAAAAGGCAGTAGAGGATAGTTGCTGATGAAAATGCAGCAAAGTAAACTAGCTCAAAAGTAGCTTGAAACGGTGATTCTGCATTGAAGGTGCAGCCTCCATCTGCACTCCTACCAAAAAAACCAAACACTTTTTGTTAATAATTTTATTAATTTAATACCTAATAGCGGGACATCAAAGAGAAGTGGTATCACTAGTGAGCCAATCCAGTAAAGTCTTTCCCATTTCCAATTGGGCTTTTTACTGCAAAGAATTGTCAGATGTAAATTCAGTGCAATTGAGATATTCAAGCACATATATATGTGATAAAGCAAGATACCAAAAAAATCATTGAAAGAGCAGATTGAATCTCCTAAATCAATTGGAATATACTCTGCAATGTGGTTGAAAACATCAAGAAAAGCAATTCCAAGCTGCAGGCGTAGTGAGACTCTGTTGACAGCAGATTGATTACGCTTTTCTAAATATTAGCCTTGGTAGGGTTGTGCTCTTACTTATCAAGAAAAATAATGATATGACCAAAAGTGCACAGATAGCTGAGGCCACATCTAGGCTTGTAGCTATACAGTTAAGGACATCCATACTTTAAAGCAATCAATCATTATTCTCTATATACCTGAGTCTTATAGGTACTTGAGTTATGTCTTAAACATGATTAGAGTAACTCCACATATTTTTGCTGATCTCAAAATATTCTACTTTGGATCAGTTTCTATCTCAATTGATAATGTCATTTTGACACAGATATTGGATAAATAGTGGATATATTTTTATCTTAACCTGATCAAATAACTATGATAGATGCTGATTTCTATTTTTAATGTTACTTTGGTACAAAATCTGGGCTTAATATATAAGCCTCCAAATTATAATCAATAACCAAGTTTTAGAATTTAAAATGGATTTTGAAGCAGAGATCATTATCATTTATACTTGTACTTTGTGAAAAATGCTTGGTAAATATTGACAAATCTGATGGAGTGTGGCATTGAATTTTGCAAATTAGAGAAGTGCAATAGCTCACTGTTTAAATTATAAAATTCAAAATATAATGGATCCTTGATTGAAATCAGGAGTGTGCCACCTTTTATTATTTGGTGGCTTATACTGAATTTAATATTTAGACAGACTGGATCACCTGGTTCCACTGTATTGGATTTGAATTTGGGTGAAGATCAAAATGATAACAGCTGATGAGCCACCATCATATATTATTTATTTTCTCCTAAGGCTCCACAATTTTCATCTCATCAAAGATTAAATACTGAACCAAATAAAAATTATCCAATCAAATCATTTAAATTTTAATGAAATAGTTAATATTGCTTTTTGAGATCTGGGGTTGTTATCTATCTGATAAGACTATCAATGTTTGAAATTTTAACTGATAGATGGGTATTATTACATTTTTGGATAAAATTTAAAACTGGAGCGCTGATCTTGTTAATGGGTGTATTGGGAACATTTCACTGCTTCTGGGGCTTATAGCTTTCAAAATAGTTAAATTAATATATATATAAGTGAGTCTGTCTGTCTATCTGTCTGTAATGTCACCTCGAGTGGGCTCAAGCCGTAAGGGATTTGACTGAATTGATTTTTAGTTAAATTTGATTTTAAAAGTTGATCGTTAAGCCAAAAGCTCAATTTGGCTCATCCTTACATTCAATCCCTTACATGCATCTTTGAGAGTACACAGATTGAATTTAGTGGAGTGTGGTCCAAATCATGTTGAACTGAAATATAAGCCACTCAAAATTTAATAAATTTGTATTTGATTACTTGCATTTTAAATTAGTGGGTAACCTCATTCAACCATATCAAAGTGGCTTATCTTTCTAGATTACCCGACTCTAGAATGGGTGGATTAAAACTGGAAGAGAAGCAGCAATTGTTTTATATTGTTTTACATGATTGGATGATTATGCTCTATGTTGAGGATTGAATTGATAACGAAAAGAGAGCTTGGTCAATTTAAAGCAATACAGTTTAAATTATAATATAAATATTAGTTTAAAGAAGGAGATGGTTGGCTTGGACATTTCGAAATTCTTATTCTTCAAGTGAGATAATAGAGCATTCCAATTTGATGCCACCTGATCCAAGTGGCTGCATATTGTTCAGAGTAGACCTTGCTTGCCACAGCTTCATCCCAAAAGAACATCAGTGGAGTAAACTAGCTATGATAAAATTATGATTCAATATAATGATTTTCATGAAATTCAGAGGACGTAGATCAATTTTTCAGATGATTCCGATCAAAATGGTACCAAACATGATAGGTCTAGCTGCTCTAGATGCTGAGATATATAGTTAAGCGCTGGAATCGGGTTCGCGTCATAATCAAAGGCTCGGACTCGATTTGCTATTATCTAAATTTACTTTTAATACATACTAAAAAACTAAAATCAATGTATCTCAGTGAATACTAAGCCGATTTTGATGTCCAATAACTTATTTAAAAGCTGCAGATCAGCTTTACATTTTTAAAGACATTAAAAATCAATTACTAAATTTCAAAATAATTAGTTTAGCCTTAATAAACTTAATAGTGATACTATACTTATTTAGGTTTAGTTTTTATTTATACTTGGAGTATACAATTTTAATTTTAATTTTAAATAAACATAATTGTAATTAATTTTTGATAAAGCAATTAAATAAAATTTTAATTAAACATGCAATAAGTAATAAAAGTGTCAGGAAGCCAGTCATAGGTAGAGGCATTGGGCGGCTCGGGGTGAGGCGCGGCCGAGCCAGCAGGTAAGGCCTACCATAGAATGGGTGCCAACTTGATAATATAAGATATGGATTGCTCGAGTAAGGACCAGGGTCTGGAGTTGGGGACCATGGAATCCACCAATCCTGTCAAAGTAATGTAGAGTACTCCAAACAGTTGGGTAGAGGTGGTCTCAGCTGCGGCGGTAGGTTTCAGTGGGTGGTCTGGTCTTGGGGTTAATGGTGGAGTCATGGTAACGAAGTACACTGGTAGGTAGTTGTACTTGTCTTTGAACAATAAGGGAGGTATCTTGACCCTCTTTCCTTTGTGTCCTATGTATTTGGTACTTCTAGTCCTTGCCAAAGGGTCAGCAATGAGGATGGTTTCCAAGTTGTACTCCAAATAGGCCGGGTTGTGTGACGGAAATCACTGGATAATATGAAGCCGTTTCTAAGTGATGGGAAATTACCACCCAAATCCACATAGAATTGATGATTAACCACCAACACGGCTTCAGATATTTTTTGTGAAATTTCCAATTGTAACTCCAGGATTAAGTAGAACAAATAGTCCTAACCAAAGTAATCCAAGATAAATGACCTGGGAAAGCATCAATGCATCTTCAGCGTAAAATTCTGGGTATTGGGAAGTGACACAATTTTCAGTTTCAAGAATGGGGGGAAGAGCTACTAAATTGGCTGGCATGAAATTGGCATTTGGCGGCATCAACAACAAAGTTCCACTGAAGGACCCCATCTTCCTGAAATGATTTGGTTCAGAATCATATTGTACAGAATATACTGCAACAACCTGATCACAGGATGTATTTTTAAAATTTAAAATTAGAACTTGGGATAATTGATTTTTATTGAGTAAATTTAGGAGGACTCAACTCTTAGAGTTGAAACAGGGAAGATTATTTAATATATATCAGAAAAATTGACTAAGCAATACCACCTGAGTCTTGACCTCCTATCCCTTCCACATTGTCAATTAAGTATCTAGTCCAGGTTGCAAAGAACCCTTGTGTGACCAGTTTATGACAACCATGCTGATTAACAAGCTTATATTGGGTGACCCTCATATTACATCAATTTATCAACGTCAGTTTGAAAGGGGGAGCTGGTTTCAGCTGGCAGACTGGAGCAGCTGTGACCCATTTTCAATCAACTGTTTGGTTTAAATCTGTTAACTTGGTCAATTTTGATACAGGTTTTCTGACCTTCCAAGCCTTCTTACTTGGACAGACAATACCTGGCATTATGGAACCTACTGTGACAGGTTGGGGGGTAGTCAGTAAAGTGCACAGGTCCAAAAGGGGCTCCCAGGGGACGGTATAATGCCTAGGGCAATTTGGCAGATTGGTCTCAGGAGGGGGCGGCAGCCTGGTAGTCTACTTGACCAGAATTAAGATGGAAGATCACTAATAATAGATAGGGTAAGGTTTGTTCAAACCAAAGGTTAATAAAACTTTATTATCAAAAATGACAATGTGGTCTTAACCATACCGCTGGGGTTCTTATACCATGGGACTTTTCTTCTTCAATTTTTGCAGGGTTCAGGTTTTCAGGAAAGGCACTGGCGGGGCATGGATCTTGGCTTAGAGTCTCAAGGGCAGGAAATCCAGGTAGCGCCTGATCTGGTGAATAGAAGTGACAATGCTTTGTTCCGCTGTCACTGTTCACTATGTCATCTGAGTAGTTCAATTGCTTTACCCTCTCTGGACAGAATGCTGGCAGTTGCTAGTGGTTATTGGTAGAGTTAAAAATAGGTTTTGTTTGAACTTCCTTAAGACAAGCTGCAACCTCTGCATAGGTTTGGGTCTTTGGTGGCTCAAGGTTGGCATCAATCTGATGACCATCTGGGGAATTGTCCTTGGGAGACTGGCAGGTCTTGGAGTAACTTGTCAACTTGGTTATGCAATTTAGCAAGTGGGCGGGTTCCTGTCCACTTTTTGTGACTTGAGTAGTCTTTGAAGGATCAGGGTTTGATTCCAGGGCTTCCAGTGTTGATTCCAAAGCTCCAGTATTAGCTCTTGGCAGGTTAGCAGTAGGTCCTTCCCCAACATCCATTAGCAAGGTTACATTTCCTTTGTAGGTATGGGTCTTCATTGGCACCAGTTTGGCAGCAGACTGGCAACTATTCAGGGAATCCTCTGTAGTAGGCCGGCGGGTCGCAGAGTAATTCAACAATTTGAGCCTGTGACTTAACAGATTGGCGGGTCCTGGACTGTCCTGGAGGGTTTGATCCGTCTTTTGGGAACTGAGGCTCAACTCTTGGGTTTTTAATACAAGTATTGAAATGTCATTTGTGACAAAAAGCCTAAAAAGACAATAAAATAAATTTAATTGATTTATTAAATTCAACTTTAATTCTGTCCTTGGACGGGGCAACCACCTAGTGTTTAATATTTTAAAGTTGATGTATGACATCATTATTACAGTTAAAACTGTATATTTCAAATTTAAATATCAGAAAAACAAGTTTTTCATATTTCAAGGGCATAATAAATATCAATCCACTATACACTGCTTCTCAAAAAAACAATACAAGCATAATTGCCTTCAATTTAACATTTTTGCCACATTTTTTATTTTACAAAAGACCTGCATAAATAAAAGTATCTTTTGCATAAATTATATAAACTTGATTTAATTAATTTGTGTGTTTTTTGGTCAAGGGGATGGGTAAAAAAGGATGTCTTTGGAGATCTTTAACCCCTATTTGGAGTAATTATTTTTTTGGGGGGACATCTTTATTGAGTTCAAGAGGCAGTGTTTAAAAAGAAAACATAGCCTTAGGGATAAAGTGTTTGTATGGGAGCTAAGGGGTAAAGGCATCTGCCCATATGATACCCTCTGGTGGGCTGTCCTCTGGGTGAGCCCTGGAGGACTCAGTGTAAATTTCTTTAAGTAGTCTGGCTGAGCCAGGGATGGAGTGGTATCTGGTCATTTCTGAGTATGGACTATCAACCAACTCTCTGTATTTCTCCTTCATAGCTTTAAAATTCTTGGGTCCATTATTAAAAATCACATCAATGTGTGAGGGGTGTATGGTCCTTAGCGCTAAATGATAGACAATAGCCCTGAACAAGGTGGGCTCATTTTTAAGACTTAATTAAAAAATAAATTAAATTTAGGATTGAAATGCAGAGATGGTCCAAGCATGGCTGTCACTTCAGTCCAGAATTGGCTGGCAATTATACATGAAAAGTACTTGTTCAAGGTCTGCTTGTTCAAAATTACACATTTCACACTTGTGAATTAGATGATAAGAAGAAAAATGAGATTCCCTCCAGAATGCCATATGAAACAAACACCAAGTGAAGGTCTGTTGATCATTTGTACAAGTGGCATCTTGATGAGATCAACCACCTGTTATGAAGTCAGGTCTACTCTTTGTCCACTATCCTTCCATTGCTCAATAAGCTTAGGGTATCTCACTTCAGGCTTTGGATCCTTTTCCACCTTGTGGCTGTTTTTGAAAACCATTTTCAAATCTCTGGTGACCAGAATTTTCAAACACAAATTCTTGTTAATTTGAAAGCCAAAAATGAGAGAATCAAAGCCCTTAATCTTTCAATTGGGTGCTTCTGGATTGTTATTCTTGATAACCATCCACTTATTGGTTTTTGTGTTCAAGAGGCATCAACACCAGTAATCTGGTGTATCCTTTGGAATAGATAGCTTTGGGTGTGCTAAGAACCAGGCCCTAAGGTTAAATGTTGATGGGGTTTGAATTCCCAGAGCACTGACCTAATTGAATGTGTGGCCTGCTTTAGGCAAAACATCATGGGAAGCAAAGAGCTTGCGTGCTCCTTTCTCTCATATTCTACAGTACTGAGCTATATGATCCAGTAGCCCCAGGCCACCACTTGACTTTGGCTGACATACTACCTCCATTTTAATTAGGGCTGTGTTGGGGATGCCCCATAGAAATAAACAAATCATTTTTGAGACATCCATCCAAATTTTTTGAAGAAAGGCACCACATATGCTGCAAACCACATTTTAGAGAAGATAAATATGTTTAACACATTAATTCTACCAATCAAGCTCATTTGGAGATGTTGCCACCCGTTTTTCTTGTTTTTTCATTGCAGATAAAAGGATGGATTCTTATATTTTCATGTCTAATCCAAAAGAGTTGAAGCATATTCCAAGGTGGCAAAATAATTCACAGGGGCAGATAGGCACTAAATTATTGGGTGGCTTGAAGTTGGGAGATCCTAATTGCATCAATGATGTTTTCTCAATATTTAACCTTGCATTTGACACAATTTTTTGAAGGAAACACAATTTTATTTGGGGTTCAAGACAATTTGATGCAAGCTGGTAGAGATCCAATATTTTTTCCATAATAGAAATATTACTTTGATTGGCTACTCCTACAATGATTTTATCAGCAAAGGCTACAATTCTAAGAGCAGCCTGGTTTGGATGTTTCAGAACACACAGGGATTAGTTTTGGCTGCTATAAACAGATTTGCAGACAAATTGAATCAAATGGGTGATAGGGGGTTACTTTGGCAAAGGCCCTGCTTTACTGAGATTGGTTTGGTGAGCATCCCATTAACAATGACACTGCAGTCAGGTTAAGACAACACATACTGGTCAGCAGACTGTCAAAAGCAAACAAATCATTCACATTGTTCATGATTAGTTTCCTATTAGACAGTCTGCCTAAATCCAGCCCCAAGTCTCTTACTTGGAATATTCTTTTTTAAAGAAAATTTTCTTAATATAAATAAATAAATGGTTTGCTACAGATAAAATAATTATCAAATACAGTAGTTTTAAAAGCTATGGCGACAAGCAAATTTTTTTCAGATTTAAACAAAATGATTTCAGTTTTAAACAAAATCCAAGTTGCACAAGATTCAGGATTCAATTAATTTAAATATCTTTGGTTAATAAATGAACTGTCAAACCAAAAACAAAATTTCACTAACCCATCATACAAAATTAAAGCAAACATCAAGCGGTGTAGTTCAAACCACAAACAAAATGAACTGACACAACAAGTGAAATGGATGGATGTTATTCCGGAGTATATTATAATCCAAGCAGGACTCATATGAGGCACCAACAGAAGGACTAAAGTGAAACAAAACTTGAGCAATCTAGAAGCAAGATTAAACAAGCACAAAACAAAATGAACTCACACAAGATATGTAGTATGAGCAGCCTAAAATAGAGAACTATCAATTTAACAGCCAATCAACAGCTATCCAATTTAGGACCAGAGGCATTTTATCCATTTTCATGGCTCCAGAATTGTATGAAAAGGTTTGAGAACCTTCCAAATATGGACTTGAGATTACAATAAAAATAATTCATTAAATTTTAAAATTTCTACTTTTAGTGATTTTATCCTAGGTTTTTTTACAATGGTTTTTACAAGCAATATCTTCAACCGCGCCAGCAGCCAAGCCAGCAGCAGCCAAGCCAGCTTCAATGGAGGCAAGGCTCAGAATGTGGAGGCACCTGTTTACACCCAAGCCTTTGAGGCGGGTAACAAGGAAGCTGACCTGTTACTGTCCCCATACCATATGGCTTTGACTTGTTTGAGAGTCACTTAGCGTCTAGCTCTGCCCTTGCTCCCACACCCACCCCTGCATAAACTGCCTGTCAACCAACCAATCAGGATGGCAACCTCAATCCAGAACAACTTCCTGCCACCGCTCAACCTGCCCCCCTCAGCCAATCAGGCTTCAGCTCCTGCCGCCCAGCACCCCAAACACAGAATAATCACTGCCCAAATTCTTCAGGAAATTGTGGCACTCAACCTGCAGGGTCTGTCCTGGGATCAGATAGCCAGCCAATTACAATTCACCCGGGCTACTGTCATGCGGGAATTTGACAACCTGATGAATAAGGAAAATCTGATTGGGACAGCCAAGAAGCCAAAGAAGGCCACAGAGTCCCAGATCAATGATATGAAAATTGGGGAGCAGGTTAAGAGGAAATAAAACCAAGCTCTCAACCATAATAAAAATTGCAGTTTCAGCAACAACCAAAAGGTTGTTGCCAACAATTACTGGGTAGGTCAAAGGGGGGAAGGAGTCAATTGAACACTGCAAAGCAACAGATAAACCCAAATGACCAAAATTACTAACAAATTTTGAACTTTATTAGATTATAGAATGATGAAGCAAGGTCTTTTACAACTCTTGCATTCCATTTAAGGGATGGGATAGAATTGGGGTGGTAAATTTAATGTCACAAACCAATTGACCAATGATATGGGCGGATAAAAATGCATTTCTTGAGGCAGGAAGATCATGACAAATTTTGAATAGACATAATAAAAAGGAAAACCAAACCAACTAACTCAGAAATATGCTTTGGATACAATTAACAATGCTCCTGGCCGCTCTTGCACATGATATTTAACCAGAGGTGTCTCTTGGGTGGGTTAGGTGGGGGAATCTTCAGAATAATTCCAGAATATTAAATTGATGGCCTTTCTTGGGCTTTTTCAGCAACCTTTTAGATAAAATATTCAAACATAATTTGGGTAGAAATTCCCAAGCATTTGGCAGGAGTTGAAGTGGAGGCCTAAGAGGGAGGCGTAACTTTACAAATGAGGCATACTCAATAATGCTTGACCTCCTCCAGTGGGACCCCAAGCTTCCCTTGACCCAGGTGTTGCAACCAAGTCTCTAGGCTTGCCTGCTAACGTATCTTACAATACACAGGGGGCGCTTGGTGAGTTGCCCCTTGGCGTATCTAACATTATGGATTAATCTGATGGCAATGTCAAACATTGGGTACTTCATCCTAATTAGGAGCGTTGCCAATTTGACCTGCTGATCCCTGCACAAGTTATTCCTTGGCTCTGAACCTTACATGTAATTTCCCACTATGCCACCCCCTTGTGGCTTTCCCCATATAGTATATTAATCACAATATTCTACAATAAATAATGTCTTATTCTTATCATTCTGTCCTTTCCTATTGGACTGTTGTCTTCCCCAATTCCAAGTACTGAACTCTCATTGGTTCAGTTGCAACAGTGGTAGCAGAAGTAGGTTTACGACCTATTTTAAAAGCAAAATTCTCCCAAGAAAGGACGGAGTACGGGCTGCATGGCTACTCCACAACAAGAGACATTCCTTCCAATCCCCAAGGGGGATATTCCCAAAGGTTATGTCATCTATCAAGATCAGCTAGTTCTTATCAGTGTATACAACAGCTCTGCCTCAGGTAGCGTGACACTAGCGTCACCCTGCCACAGTTGGACCTGTCTCAACATATGCTCAACCTCCAATTAGAGCCCTTCACTGGCGGTGTCAAAGGAGCTGACATTGTCAGTTGGCTCCAGTCCACCAAAGCACGCCTTTGTATCTTTCAGGTCCCAGAGTCCATGTGGGTTGCCACTGCATCTGGCTGCCTTACAGGGCCTGCCACTGTGTGGTTCACCAACTGGGCCAGCCAGGAGTTTGACGTCACCTGGGCAATATTTTGAGACACCTCCAAGTCCCAATATAGTGAAACTTTCTCTCCCATTGTCTTGGGGACTCCCCTCTTAGCCATCAAGCAGACTGGTTCCGTCCCTGAGTATCTTGCCGCTTGGCAACAAGCCCTTGCTGCCGCCCCCAAAGCAGTGACCAATGGGAACACCATGTTGCTCACTCTCATTGTTAATGGGTTAAAACCCCATATTTGCAAGTGGGTCCCCGTCAGTTGCTGTACCTCTATCAACAACTGTTATAAAGCCATTGTAGAGGCTAATAACCAGGCTTCAATGGGCTTCTGCCACACCAACAATGCTCCACCCCAACCACGTCCTGCACCTAACAATGGCCAAGGTCAAGTGGGCTGTTGCCAACCTTGTCAACAAGAAAGTGAAGCTAAACGCCCCTGCAAGGGGGAGCTCCAGCTAGCGCTAATTGAGGACCAGGGAAAAGCCTGGGGGTTGTAACAACAAGAGGCCTTACAACCCCAACCAAACCGCCCTCTCAGCCCTTGCTTGCAAAGAACTCCTGCAACTACAATCTTCACAAGGTTGAAGCCCTGGACGTCTTTCAGGTCCATAGCAATGACCCTGTGTTGCAAGCCGCTCATTCCTTAAATAAAGTAACACACTTGTCTTATCCCTTTTGTTTCTGTGGGAACACCCACAAGTTACTGATAGATACCAGGGCTGATCACACCATGGTAGATCAGGCGTTTGCTAACTCCCAGCAATTAGACCAAGTACCCAGCCAATTCAAAGCAGTACATGTTACTGACTCCTGCAGAGTGGCCATCACCCACAAGACAGTACCCTTCTCTGTAAGAATGGGGAACGTCCATATTAAGCTCTCTGGTCCAATCATGTCAGGCCTCAGCCACGACGTAATTGCTGGCCTTGACTGGCTCCGGCATAACTGTCCCTACATTAACTGGGATACCTCCGTCATCACACTCAACAGGAATGGGGTGGGGTTCCAGATCTACCCTGTGGAAATGAACAAGCTACTACATGACACTGTGTTTGTCAGAATAACAGAGACAGGCTCATATGATTTCAAGGGGGGAAACTAGACTTTAATCAATGTTCAGTTGAAGTTATCTGTGCAGAATCATCTGCAGCCCCTCCCTTGTCATCATCACCACCACCAGCGCTAGCTGCACTTCTTGAGGAGTACAAGGATGTATTCAGTGAAACACTCAAACAACTACCTCCGCCTCAGGAGATCCAGCACGCTGTACAACTTCAAGGATTGTTACCTAAAGCACAACCATTATACCGTCTCACACCAAAGGAAGATGAAACCCTCTGCCAGCACCTTGTGGACGCACTTGATAAGGGCTTTATTTGCCCCTTGCTATCTCCATATGGGGCAGCTGTCTTCTTTGTAGCTAAGAAGGATGGGTCTCTTTGCCTGGTCACAGATTACCGCGCCTTAAACAAGGTGACATTTAAGAATAAGTACCCCCTGCTGCTGATTGATTACCTGTTTGATACACTCACAGGTGCAAAGGTCTTTAGCAAGATTGATCTCACTGCAGGGTACAACCAGGTCTGCATTGCACCAGGGGATGGGGTAAAAACTGCCTTCCGCACACGCTGCGGGTTGTTTGAGTGTTGTGTCATGAACTTTGGAATGACTAACACTCCCTCCACCTTTGCCATGTTGATGAACAAAGCCTTTGAGGAACTGATTGGAAAGTGCGTGGTTGTTTACCTTGATGACATTATTGTCTTCAGTCAAGATCAAACCACACACCTCCAACACCTCTGTGCTATCCCCAACACCCTTCGGGAAAACTAGCGAAAAGCTAAACCCTCCAAATGTGAGTTTCTCAAGTCGGAGTTACTATTCCTTGGGCACACCATCTCTGCCCAAGGGATAAAGCCCAACCCTCCAAATGTGAGTTCCTCAAGTTGGAGTTACTATTCCTTGGGAACACCATCTCTGCCCAAGGGATAAAGCCCAACCCTGCCAAAATCAAGGCAATCACTAGCATGCCGCCCCCCACCAATGTGGGCCAGGTGTGGACATTCTTGGGCATGGTTGCCTATGTATGCAAGTTCATTCCCAATTGCGGGGAATTAATTGCACCTCTCACTGAACTCCTCAATACCAAACAGTGCTTCCATTGGACCCCCGCCAGAGATCAAGCCTTTGAGACGTTGAAGCAAAGGCTCACAACAGCACCAGTACTGCAGTTTCCCAACCAAAATTGACAGTACAAACTTGAGACTGACGCCTCTGAAAGGGTCATAGGGGGCGTGCTAAGGTTAGAAACTGACAACGGCGTCTTTCTCCCTGTAGTATATGAGTCCAGGAAGCTCACTGACTTGGAACAACTTTATCCCATCCATGACAAGGAGATGGCAGCCATTGTAGACTGCGTTGAGAAGTGGCACTGTTACTTGGAAGGTGCAACCTTCCCACCCTGCGTCCTGACGGACCATAAGTCACTCCAATACTTCAACACACAGTCTCATTTGACACGCTGCCAGGCAGGATGGGTTGAGCGTCTATCCCCCTATCAGGTACGCATTGAATATAAGCCTGGGAAGGAGCTTGTCACAGCCAACGCTCTTTCACAACTTTATGTAGCGTCCATCACTGGGGACAACGGTTTGGACTCATACTGGCCCATGCTCTACCTGCGCCCTGAGGCAACCTGCTATGAGGGCCTTAACTTGGCCACCATCTCCAAGCTGAAGGACAATAAAAGTCAGTTCACCATTGATGCTGGAAACGTCTGCTGCCGGGCAGAGACAGGTGAGAAGACGCCTTACATTCCCACCACACAACAAGGGGACACCATCTTGCACTACCACCAAACCCTGGGTCACATCAGAGGGCGTAACCTCTTCAAGATCATGAAACATAAGGTTTGGTGGCCGCGCATGCGTCAAGACATCTTGGACCTCCTTGAGACGTGTGTTGTGTGAGAAGAATACGTCCAAACCTGAACCTCCCAAGTTGGTCCTACCCATCAAGGCTATGGAACCCTTTGAGCAGTGGGCTCTCAACATTGTGGGACCACTCCCCAAAGACAGACTGGGTAAGAAGTATATTATCACCGCTATCAACTACTTCACTTGTTGGCCAGTGGCCTGGGCAACAACCAACCACACTGCCACTACCATTAACTGCTTTATTGGCAAGGAGATTGTGGCTTGCTTTGGGCAACCCAAGCGTCTCATCACAGATGGCAGACCCAAACTTGTTGGACACATTGTGAAGGCATACTGCGTCAAGAACACACTCCAGCATATAGTCACAACCCCCTACCATCTGCAAGCCAATGTACGCATGGAACAGTTAAATGGCTCACTGATTCAACTGATTGCCAAGCTCTTGCAAGAGCACCATAACACTGCGTGGACTGAACATTTTCCCACCGCCCTACTGATCCTGCAAGCAAGAATCAACAGGGGCACTGGGTTCAGCCCTAGCACCCTGGCCTTTGGAACACCTGACAGTCTGACTGGGGTTGAACAGGGGAAACTACAGTCCAAGGTTCCTGACAAGCCCCCCTAGTGACAACGCCCTCCCTAGACCAATGGCGTGCCAAAGCCCGGGAGATTGAACACAAGCGGATTGCGGGAGGGACAAAACACCTCAAAGCTAGATACACCATAGGTGACCCTGTCTATACCCTCAATCCCAATTCTGCCAAATTAGAACCCAACCACCTAGGGCCCTTCAAGGTAGCTGCAGTCTATGACAACCACACCTACTAACTTGAGGATGCCCAAGGGAATACCAAGAAGCTTCACCATGACTGCTTGCACCCCTGCTGCGCCATCCCCACACAAAGGTTGTTTGTGTGGACCTTCCCAGACCTTCCGCAGACTCCAGTCCTGGTGTCTGACAACAAACAGGGGGCAAGGGGGGGTGTTGCAACTGAGTTTCTAGGCTTGCCTGCTAACGTATCTTACAATACACAGGGGGCACTTGGTGAGTTGCCCCTTGACGTATCTAACGTTATGGATTAATCTGATGGCAATGTCAAACATTGGGTACTTCATCCTAATTAGGAGCGTTGCCAATTTGACCTGCTGATCCCTGCACAAGTTATTCCTTGGCTCTGAACCTTACATGTAATTTCCCACTATGCCACCCCCTTGTGGCTTTCCCCATATAGTATATTAATCACAATATTCTACAATAAACAATGTCTTATTCTTATCATTCTGTCCTTTCCTATTGGACTGTTGTCTTCCCCAATTCCAAGTACTGAACTCTCATTGGTTCAGTTGCAACACAGGTCCAGAAGCAACTTGCGCACCATGGCATTTGGGTGTCTGAGCGCATGGTGCAGCTCTGGATGCACAGAAAGGTGGCTTCAATTAGGGTTCTTACAAATTTTGCTGGCAACCAATGGGATGGCGCTAAGGATTCCCCATATGACACTGAAATTGAATCAACCCTGGTCAGACGCTTGACAAGTCTAAGAGATGACATCATTTTTGTCTCTTACTACAAGTTATCAATTGCATTTGACAATTTTAGTGAGAAAGGAAAAGCCGCCACCAAGAATGGAAGGAAGAAGGTCAAGAAGGGGACTTTCATTGGTGCATTTTTGGCTGTTTCTTCCAAGGGTTTTGTCCACTATTGGACAAACCCTGATTTCATCAAAGGGTACTCATACAGCAACATCCTCAGTAGATTGCTCAACTCCTGGGATGGCTCAATTTCAAAATACCAGGTTTTCTTGAGCCACCAGATGGAGGGAAGCTCCACCACCCTTGAGGCCATCCAGGGACACAGGCACCAGGCCTCAGTCTACCCCGCTGGCCATGCAGACAACCATCTGGCTGATGTTTTCTTCTTCAACATTGAAGATACACTACGGGAGCGCCGCCCTCAGGCTTTCAACACCTCTATCTTGGGGTCCTTGATCACAATTTTCTCTTTGGTCACCAAATGGTGGCTGACTTGTTTGCGCAAATGGTTTTCCATGTGAACATGGGCAACCAATCACACAAGGATAAGCACCTCCCACCCTGTGCCACAGCCACCTACCAGCCCATCCAGCTAATGACTGATGAGGAGTACAATGAGCGGTATATGGCGGCCATCACGCGCAATCCTCCTGCCTCCACCCCCTCCACCAATACCCCCCACCCACAAACCCAACCCATCCAATCCCAGACCCCCCAGGCCAGCACTGCCTCTACGTCTTTGTGGTGCTCAAGGGCAGGAGGGATGGTTGGGAAGTAGCTGAGCAACTGGATACACAACAGGACTATACTCTCCTTACTCAACAGAACCTCTAATTTTGGGCTCTGCAAGTAATCTAAGATGTGTAAGTCTATTGTTGTGTAAGTGTATAATTTCTTGTTTATTGGGGACCCTAGGGGGTCTTTTTATACTTGATGAGGAGGAGGGAAAAGAAAGGGTGAGTCATGCTGACTAGGGTCTAGACTGTCAGGCAATGAGCTTATTCTTGGAGGGCTAGAACATACTGGGGAATATTCATAAGGAAATGTATTGGATTGGGCAAGAAGTGAACATTTGGGCATGTGATCTGAGGTCAGGTGGTTGCAGCACATAGTAGGGCTGTCTCTAGGGAATAGAGGGTAGAATAAGGTTTCAGACTACTCTCTTTCAGGGTCTCTACTTTGGCAAACAGAGGGGCAGAAGATCATTATACCAATTTACATAGTGGGCGCAAACAATGGGTCAAAAATTGATGCATCTGCGGCTAGCCGCAGATGCGTCAATGGGTCATTAATTGTTTTTATGTAAACCTCTTTCAATGGGTTGCCAATTGATGCATCTGTGGCTAGCCGCAGATGCTCTGATTGGTCACTAATTGCCATAGGAAAACCCATTCCAATGGGCCGCTCTCTGACGCATCTGCAGCTAGCCGCAGGTGCGTCAATTGGCCTATAATTGGAGACAATGCTATGTAATTTGGAGGATCACCTTCCAATAATAATAACAAAAAAGGGCAGCAGTATCCCTATTATTTATCCAAATAAGAAAGCATTCCAAATAAGGCACTAATAGGGAGTGGCACCCAGCACCACATACCCCCGGATCAGGATGGGGCTCCATCCAAAAAAGAAAATTCAAGGCCCTCATAATGGTAAGTGGATGCACACCTGAATGTTTTTCCTTAGTTAAAAAAATGTCATTATCTTCTGCTGCCTGTTGCATCTGTTAATTGTCTGCCTCTCTACAGGCCACACTATCTGCTCTCCGTCAAGCCAATCTTGAGGCCCTTGAACAAGGGGTGGGCTCCTCCCTAGAACGAGAAGAGCATATCTTAGAGGACCTCCCAGAGGAGGACCTCAAAATTGTACGGGCTCCATTGACCTCAGTGGCCTTCACCATTGCGCCCAGTTGGGTACACACTGCTGAGGGGCGTCACTATCTTCAGCTGGATGAGGAGGATGACCAGGTTAAGACTGCCAAGACCAACACGCCCAAGCCTTCAGGGCCTGAGGCTCAGGATGGATCAAGTTTGCAGCTTGACCCTAAAGCTCACAGTCCCCTGAGTTGCCCTGCTTCCCCAGCCACTCAGCGCCAATGTCTTTGCAACCTGGCCCGCAGGGCAGAGGCATCCACCAACAATGAGCAAGCTTTTCAGGATGTGATGGCTCAGGCTGCTTGTGACGCAGCTGCAGTGCAGGCAGCTTCCGAGGCTCTTGTTGATGAGCAGCGGCGTGTAGCTCTGGCGGCTGCCAATTGTTTGGGTACAGACAACCCCGTTGAGGACACCCTGGTCCCTTGGGTGGCCATCAAAGAAACTTTTGCTGACATGGGTCTAGATAATGTGACTATCATCCATCATGCGCCTGATTGCTCCAAGCAAGTTCTTGGTCCTTACAGCCAGATGGCTATCAATGCGGTCCACCTGGATGAGCCGTCTGAAAACAACTACTGGGAAGTTAGGCCGCCCTCCAGGTCAAGCCCATGGCACAGATCCTGGAGCTGGTCCAAAACAAGGATTCAGTATGGTTCCAGCACTCCTCTGTGAATGCCTTTGCGCGTGTGCCTCCGGTAGGACGCCTTCCTTCCTCATCAAATCTTATTGACATTGCCCTGCTTGGGCTGGGATGTCAGGTGGCTAGGCCAGTTACCGCCTGGGTAGGCCACTTGGTGGAGAACGCTATGGCCGTTGACACCCGGCATGCCCTTTCCTTCACTTTAACCAAATTCACCCAACTGATAGCAACTTGTCCCTGCAAGATGGCGGACGTCACCTTTGCCTGGAACGCCCTGATCTCGGCGGTGGAGACTTGGGGCGTCAAACAGGATGTTTGCCCCATCCTTTTGTACCACGGGTTTGATGGGGCTTCTCAGAGCCGGCGGTATCACCTGTTTGCCAACCGGGTTGGGGAGTTGGACCCTAACTTGTATCACCAGCAGGCACAAGCGCTCATTACTCTGGGCCTCTCCTTTAACCTTTCAAATTGTGCAAACTTGTTGCACAAGAAGGTGGCCACTGCCATTGACAGCATGCGTGCCCAGCTGTCCACGGGTTGCCCGGCAAAGGGGTTCAAATCATATGAGTATATGATTCAAGATGCGCTTATCTTGGCAGCCATCTACACCAGCCACCATCCTCCTGAGAAATGTTGCATGTATAATTGGATGCTACAGGCTCCAATTAGCAACCACGTGGCAGCCTATGACGACAATCACATGTTCCCTTTCTTTGTGGCCGCTAAGGTCACTAACCACTATATGGGGTTCATGAATCCTCATCCACTGCAAGAATAAACCTTTTTGCTCCTTCTGTATTTACTTTATATATATTTATTATTATTTTTTTTTGCAGGCTATAACAACAATTGATCTCTTCAGCCTGATCCTATGAAGGGGTAGTAGGATACCTTGCTTCATCAATTTTTCTATATTCCTACACATTGTTTCCTCTGCTGCCCTATATAGAAGAGATAATAGCAAGGCTGGCAGAGGTTATTTAAGACCACATGGCCTCATAGAGGATTGCCCATGTAGGCAGAAGTGGACAAGGGGTAAGGGGACTCCTTGTCAGCTACAGGGGCTGCTTCCGTAAACTTGGCGTGCACTCTCTGATAAGTTCAACTGGAGCCAATATGTCAAACTGTGTATGCATCAAAACTACTTTTCTCAATTACCACAAATGGGCCTGATAATATAGGGATGAGCTTGTGGGGGCGTTCAGAAGTACAAGCCCTGGAGACAAGTACTTGTTGACCAATATCAAAAGATGCTAGCTTGGGACAATGCTTTATGTTGCAGGCAAACACAGCATGCTAATTTGTCCCCATAGTGTTATATGCTTCATGATGAAGAGTTATTAGTCCTTTGGTGAGGGCTCTCAAGTGGTCATCAGGGGATCTGCCTGAATCTAACTGATAAGTTGCCAGGAGACCTGGTAGGGAGAGTTATTGCTCATAAACCATCTGAAAAGGGGAACAACCAGTAGCGGTATGATTAGTTACTTGGTACGCCATAAGTGTCAAAGGGACTAAAGTATCCCAAGACAAGCCTGAATCTAACATAAGTTTTTTGAGGATAGTCTTAAGGGTGCTGTTGACCTGTTCAACAGAGACATTTGTCTCTGGGTGATACGGAGTAGATTTTGCGTCCTTAATTCCCATGACCTTGTTTAATTCAGACAGAAGTTTGCTAGTGAAGTTGGTTCCATTATCCGTCAAAATGGTGTGTGGGCAGCTGTAATTGGCAATGATATGTGATAGAACAAATTGGGCAGTGTGCTTGGCCGTAGGGGCAGGAATAGCCTTGGCTTCAACCCATTTGCTGAAATGGTTGATGGCTACAATAAGATATCTATTCCCACAACTAGTCTTATTTGGGCCTACTGGTCCTACCACATCAATGCTAACCGTGTGAAACACGTGGGTAGGGGGATGCAGTCTATAGCTAGTGGCCTTGGGTAGGGGGCAATACTTGGAGCAAGTCATGCAGCTTTGACAATATTCTAATACATCAGTGTACATACCTTCCCAATAACAATGTGATGCAAGTGTTGCCATCATGCGTTTTTTGCCTGCGTGCCCAGTGGCTAGGTTATGAAATTGTTGTAATATAGCTAGCTGCCAAGAAGGGCAAATATATGGCAGTTGCTGTCCTTTGACTTCCTTATATAGACAGCCGTCTCTAATCATGGTGTTATGAGCAAGCTTGGCTAGGGTTTTCTGAGCCTCAGGGGGGATATTGTTCCATTTGGAGGGAAAAGGAATGAGGTCAAACAGGGTGTCTCCTTCAGGGGCAGGGCTGCTACTAGTGGAAGTCTAGATAATCCATCAGCATTAGTGTGCTTGGCTCCAGGGAAATGTACAAGTTCATAGTCATATGCCTGCAATCTTACTGCCCAACAAGCCAATCTCCCTTTGGGGTCCTTTAAGTTAGCTAGCCACTTCAGGGAGGAATGATCAGTCAAAACCTTGAAGTGGGACTCATACAGGTAGGGTTGGCACTCTCATTCAGTTACTGAGTAGCTTTGCTCATGGACATTCAGGGTTCTAGAGAAATATTCAACAGTATGATTGTGGCCTTCATCATCCAATTGCGCGAGGACCACTCCTACTGCTACTAAGCTGACATCTGTGTACAGAATGAACTCTTTAGAGAAATTGGGATATGCCAAGACTGGGGATTCTACCAAAGCTTGCTTGAGCGCTTTGAACCCAGTTTGGCAATCATGGTCCCATACAAATTCTACATCCTTTTTTAGGAGGCAAAAAATGGGTTGGGCCAGATTGGCAAATGCTTCTATAAAATGGCAATAGTAACCAACCATGCCAAGGAAGAATTGTAGGTCTTTGACAGTGGTAGGGGCAGCAAGTTTGGAGATAGCTGTTACCTTGGCTGGGATAGGGGCAATGCCTTTCTTATTGATGACATGGCCAGGAACTCAAGGTTTTCCTTAAAGAATTGACACTTCTTTGGCTTGAGTTTCATCCCTATTTTGTCTAGCCTGATGAAGACCTGCTCTAGGTCTCTAAGAGGATCCTTAAAGCTTTTTAAATACATGTTGATGTCATCCAAATATACAAGGACACAAATGGACTTTAGGTTGCGGAAGGTGGTGTCCATAAGCCTTTGAAAGTGGCCAGAGCGTTGGCTAGTCCTTGCAGCATCCAGGTTGGTTGGTACAGACCATCCACAGTCACAATGGCGCGTTTCTCCTGGTCTTCAACTTCCATAGGTATCTGCCAGTAGCCTGCTACAAGATCCATGGCTGAGAAGAACTGCGCGCCTCCCAGCTTGTCCAGGGTGTCATTGATCCAAGGTAAGGGATATCTGTCTTTCTTGGAGATGGCGTTCAACTTTCTGTAGTCAATTACCACTTGATTGCTCCCATCTTTCTTTTTTACCAGGAGCAGAAGACTGGCCCAGGGACTATTGGATGGTACTAAAAGACCTCCTTCTAATAATTTGTCAACTTCCTGTTGGATTATCTGGTTTGCCACAGGGGATTGTTGGTATGCGGTCTGGAATAAGGGCTGTGCTTCCCCTGTGTTGACTTTATGGAAGCAGTTATTGGCACAGCCCAGCTCAGCGTCAGAGTTGGCAAAAATGTGCT
The DNA here is from genome assembly GCA_014839935.2 of Entomophthora muscae. Classification (NCBI taxonomy): domain Eukaryota; kingdom Fungi; phylum Entomophthoromycota; class Entomophthoromycetes; order Entomophthorales; family Entomophthoraceae; genus Entomophthora; species Entomophthora muscae. Next base: position 132,947 of record QTSX02004383.1, read on the forward strand.
TATACTTCTTGATGAGCTCCAGAAACTTTTCCTTCTGTTGCAAGTCAATGTCCCTAATTTGTTTGTCTTGCAGGATGGGTGTTATTAGGCCATGACTAGGATCTGGTAATCCTAGCTCATACAACAATCCAATGGAATAGGCAGAGGAGATAGATTTATTTGAGGCAATTTTTAAGAAGGCTACTCCCAAGTTGCGGCCAATTTCTAGGGTAGAGGAGTGAGGGTTGGCCACCAGGATAGTGAGCTCATCAGTGGTCTCTCCTGGGATAAGGTGGGTTGCAACTGTGGGCAACCTGGGACGTGAGTAACCTAATGCCAATATTTCCCCATGCAACCCTTTAGGTATGCATAGCTTGATACCTGTTCCTATGATGGCTTGGGATTTAGGAGGGATACTTACATTGTCCTTTGATTGAATCAGTATAGGGTCATTGTAGCAAATGGTGTTTGGCAGCTTGCTTATTTGAGTTGAAGTAGTTTTGTAGGGGACCCCTATCATCCCAGATGGACAGGTCATCAGGATGCATCCTCTAGGGTTCATGCCTTTGGGAGGGACTCTAGGCCGGCCATCTGGTGTCAGGAGGGGGAATTCCTGGCCTAGGAGGTGAAACATACCAGTCTTATGATTTATGATGGTCCCAAATTGGTCCATAAAGGAGGAACACATCAATACGTTGTAGTTCCTGGCTTCCAGGACTATGGCCGGGCAGGTGACTACAGTATCCCCAAACTTCAAAGGGACTGATGAGTACGCGCCTTTGGATCTGGAAGGATTTTCACCTGCTGTACCAAAGGTTCTACTGCATTCAACATCTGGGGGAAGCAAAGCCTACGGGTGAATTGGGAGGATAGGATTAAGGTCGGTGCACCGCTATCCAGGACGGCACAGATTGGGATACCAAATACCTCAGTTTGCACCCATGTGCTTGAACCAACCAAGAGGCCATTTCTGCCTTCTACCCAACAGACCAGGGGGTCCCTTTTCTAGCTTGTTGATGGCTTTCTGTAGAGTGAGAAGGATGTGGATAATATCACTCAACGGAGTAGTGATCACAGTTTTTGAAAGGGCTTTGGTTATATTGCTGATGATAGGATGAGTTTTCTGGAGGTTCTGGGCCTGAAGGATGTATGGCAAGGCAGAATCAACCTTCAAGGAGTTTATTTCATGGGGGGTACTTCCTTGTGGGTTGAGGCTTTTGTGCGTGTGTGATTGGCCACAGCCATTATTAATGAGTTGGGGCTAGGGAGATTGGGAGGGACCTTTTTACTAGGCGGAGACACACTGGTCCTGTGTGCTCTGCTTAGTAGTTTTTTGGCCCTTCCAAGGCACTATACTCTTACAATGTGTTAGACAAGGCGTGCACACTGGGTTATGAGTCAACAGGCTCTTCTTTCACATCTAGTTGGCAGTGTGGGCAGTTCCTTGCAAAGTGTCCTTTCTGTCCACACTTAAAGCATTCTTGTTCTTCCATGGGGCGTCTTTCTGCATAGAGGACTCCATCATTGTCCTCTTCATAATCCTCCACCACATTCATTACCCGGCGGGATGGGTACACTGGGCGTGGAGCCTGGCATAAGGTATGTTGTTAGAGGGAGGCGGCTATGAAAAGCACTGCTTGGGTTGAAGTAGGTGTCAACAGCTGTGGATGGAAGACAGACAAGTGTGGGAAGGGGCGGATTGCATGTAGCAGGGCTGTTGCTGCTTCTCGGGGGGTCAGGAAGTTGATAGACATTAGGATTTGAGCCTCAACCCTAAATCTTCTACCAAATTCTGGAAGTGACTTGTCTTTCTTCAGTGAGATTGTCAAGAAATTGGCCTTCTTGTCCTCTAGCTGTTTGGGGGAACCATAGGTATCTTCAAGGATATTTTTAATTTCCTTGTAAGACCCCTCCCCTCCACTAAGAGAGGCAACCACGGTAGAGAAGGCGGTTTTGTCCAAGCTATTTAATAGCTTAGCGCCGGCAACTGGCTCTGGACTGTCCCTGGTCATAAGCTCAAACCCTTTGAGGAAGACATGAATATTGATGGACCCTCCTGGTTTGAACTTGGTGTTTAGCTTGAGACTAGGGCCAGAGCTTGCATGAGAGTCCCATGAAGGTGGGCCTGGGTCAGAAGGAGCTGGTCCTGGAGGCCCGTAGGGTGATCCTGGAGGACCAGGCGGCAGCCCTGGTGGTCCTGAGGGTCAGCCTGGTGGGGGTCCTCCAGAGAAAGTTCTGGGATAGCCTTGAGGTGGAAGTGGCAGCCCAGTGGGAGTGTAGGCCCCATATGGGAAACTCAATTGGAAGAAAGACCCCTCTTGTGGATATGGTTGCAGGTTAGGGCCTGAGTACCTGGAGGGGGGAAACCACCAAGAGTATTGCTGGGGATGTGAGTGTCCAGGGTTTGGGGGGTCTCCCAGTGTGCGGCTGCAGGGTCTGCCCTAGGATCATTAGCAGGGGCCGGTGATGGAGTGTCGGGGAGATGTTCCCCAGGAGTTTGATTGGCGGCAGTTGGTACTGGGGTGGGGGTTGAAACTCGCTCAGCGTTGCAGGGCCAACCCTGGCCTCTGTGTACCTGGGTTGGACGGACAGGGCGCGGTGGGATAGCGTCGCAGCAAGCGTAGTTGGCGGTGGAACGGCGTGGGCGGTCCATGAGTTTGGGGTCACAGGTTTGGTCCCTGGACTAGAGGTCTCTGGCAGCGGTGCGACAGGCAGTGGCAGATAACCCTGTAGTGAGCACCAGAAAATGTGGTGCTCAAGGGCTGGAGGGATGGTTAGGAAGTACCTGAGCAACTGGATACACAACAGGACTATACTCTCCTTACTCAACAGAACCTCAAATTTTGGGCTCTGCGAGTAATCTAAGATGTGTAAGTCTATTGTTGTGTAAGTGTATAATTTCTTGTTTATTGGGGACCCTAGGGGGTCTTTTTATACTTGATGAGGAGGAGGGAAAAGAAAGGGTGAGTCATGCTGACTAGGGTCTAGACTGTCAGGAAATGAGCTTATTCTTGGAGGGCTAGAACATACTGGGGAATATTCAGAAGGAAATGGATTGGATTGGGCAAGAAGTGAACATTTGGGCATGTGATCTGAGGTCAGGTGGTTGCAGCACATAGTAGGGCTGTCTCTGGGGAATAGAGGGTAGAATAAGGTTTCAGACTACTCTCTTTCAGGGTCTCTACTTTAGCAAACAGAGGGGCAGAAGATCATTATACCAATTTACATAGTGGGCACAAACAATGGGTCAATAATTGATGCATCTGCGGCTAGCCGCAGATGCGTCAATGGGTCATTAATTGTTTTTATGTAAACCTCTTTCAATGGGTTGCCAATTGATGCATCTGTGGCTAGCCGCAGATGCTCTGATTGGTCACTAATTGCCATAGGAAAACCCATTCCAATGGGCCGCTCTCTGACGCATCTGCAGCTAGCCGCAGGTGCGTCAATTGGCCTATAATTGGAGACAATGCTATGTAATTTGGAGGATCACCTTCCAATAATAATAACAAAAAAGGGCAGCAGTATCCCTATTATTTATCCAAATAAGAAAGCATTCCAAATAAGGCACTACTAGGGAGTGGCACCCAGCATCATAGTCTTCCTTCCTGCGCCATTCTGCCTACTAGACATCTCTCTTCCCTGCCTCAATAAACCCCTGGTCCCAAAATATTTCTATTTATGTTATCTTTATTTTGAATTTCAATTGTTTCTATTCTCTTTATTTATAGTTGGGTTTATTCTTTATGTTCAGCTTATTTCTATAAAATCATATATTTACTATGTCATGTATCTAGATCCTGAACACAGTTAATTTTAGCACCCAAACATAGCCCCTTGTGAAATGACAACAATTTGGTGATCAGCTAAATTTGAATTAGAAAATTATAGGTTAACTGTTTTTAGATAAAGTTGTTACTGATCCAAATTAAAAACCTTAATGATAAACTTTAAGCCAATCAGGAGCCAAGTGATAAAGTGATTCTTGTGACATAAAGGGTCATTCAATAATTCTTTGATGCATGTGCTCTAATTAATATGATTGTCTTAAAGTTTATCATTAAGGTTTTGAATTTGAATCAGTAACAACTTTATCTAAAAACAGTTAACCTATAATTTTCTAATTCAAATTTAGCTGATCACCAAATTGTTGTTAATATTTTCACAAGGGGCTGTGAAAAGCACCAAAAATAATATGGCAATTAAGGAAACAATGCCAACACAAAGCAAACAACACATATTGAGATGAGCGTAAAACATATACACAATGGGTAAAAAGATGGGATAATGTAGTAAATGGGAAAACAAAAATGAATAAACAAAGAGGCAAAAGTATCAAAATAATACAGAATTTATTGGGGCAAAAGCTATAAAAACATATGGAAAGGTTAGTAAAAATCAATGAGAGAATTGGAAAAGCTTCTGAAGGACCTCAACTTGGCAATTGCCAAAATAAAGGACATTGACTGCAAGTTCAAAGCAAAGGTGAAGTCTGCTGTCCTCACTGGGGAAAAAATTGATAAGGTGTCTGAAAAGGCACTAATGTCAAAAATACCTGACACCCCAGAAATAACAATTGAGCACTTACTAAATATTCAAAAACTGTGGTTGAGGGGCTCCAGTTCAAGGCATACAATCTTTCTGCGCCGTTTGTCTGGGTTGATGACCCAGAGATGTATGCCCACCTCAAACCTGCCAAGTGTGCCAGGGCAGAGGACACCAAATTGCCCGCACAACTGCTTGCGCTGAGAATGGCAAAGCCGGCTGAAGCCGCCGGCAAGGAAGAAACCCAAGAAGGTAACCTAAAAAATTATAATTAATAAAAATTCTTAAATACTTACCTTTTTTTTTGGAAGATGTTGATGGTGAACTCTGCCAGGTCCTGGTCCCTTTTGTCCCCCCACCTTCTATGCCAACTATGCTAATCATGTGGCAAAACAACTCTATCTGTCCCCCTGTCTTGCAGGAGCTTGAAGACAGGATCCATGGTACATTCCCAATGTACAGGGAGGCATTGGCTGGGCTTTCACATGGTGAGGGGGCATCTGAGTGGGTAGTTACTGCCTACAAGGATGCCCACCTGGACCCAGTTAACCTCAGTGGAGTTTACTGTGTAAACTCCATTGAGCTTGTTTAGGATGTCTTGGCAACACTCCCTTTCAAGAATATACTGGAGATGGGCTGGGCACATGTGGCTGCTTGCTTCTGCTTCCCAGTGGAGCATACCATCTCTTACCTGTTGGAGAACTTTGGGTGCACAGTGTCAAAATTGGCTGTTGCAGACGCAACAGCCATAAAGAAGACCAAGATCATCCTGGTGGACTTTGGGCTGGCCTGGAGTGCCAACGAGACAGGGGTCCCTGCAGCTATGGAGCTGACCTTTGCCAAAACCAAGCACAAGAAGATTAGCGCTGTATACAACAAATTGTACGAGTTTACAGAAGCCTTTGCTGGACAAAGGCTTTGTCTGGTTGTTTAACTGGGGTTCTTATTATTCTTTGGGATGGGTGCGTCTGTAGAGGACCTGGACAGGGTCCTTCTGGGGATTGACAAGGCCTGGCTTGCACTTGACAGGAAGAAGGTCCCCCTGGATAAAACTCAGTTGATCATGTGATCCAGGACGCCCTGGTCCTGGCAGGCATCTTTGGGTTTGCAGCCTTGCCAGAAAAGCTGCTCCTCTATTCCCACCTCACCATCCTTCCTTTTACCAGCAGGCGCAAATACTTTAATATGGGTGTATCCACCGTCCACGGTGTGGCAATAGAGGTTGTGCGCCACCTCCATTGCAGGGTGGGTACATACCGCCAAACTCATTATAGGCGCAATTAATTTTATCTCTATATCAATAAATATATTTATACTCTACTATATTTTATATTATAAATAGTTTTTCAAATAATATTTTAGCAAACAAGATTTGCAAAATATATTGCGGAAATGGGTTTCATAAAAGTATAAAATTATATGTTAATAAGTTAAATTCTAACTTGTACATTTTACGTTTAATTTTTTTAAATTAATTTTTACATTTATTTGACCAAAGTGATTTAAATATTTTTGCGTAATCCACCACTGAGCGTTTGGGATTACCTCAGATTGCATAATAAAATAATATACAATAAAATAAATAAATTACTTACATCTATTGATGGATCTTCTGAATGTGATTGCAGGCGTGGAAACATCTTTATATAAAATGATAATTAATAAATATTGAATAATAAATTAGAGAATATAAAAAAGTTGTACATGCTAAGCCTTTAATTGATTGGCTGTTTGGCTAGGTATGCAGGGATAAACAAATCAGCGTGGCCATAGAATTTGGCCACGGTCTCAGCTGGGAGGGTATGGATCCCGGCCTGCAGCAAATCAAACAGGTCCTCAGTCCCTGTTGGGGTTCCTTGCTTGCCAACTTGCTTGAGCCACCCAAAGACTTCATCAATGGGATTTAGGAAGAGCAAATAGGTAGGGAGGAAGAGAAGGCGCATATTTGCCGCGGCCAATTGCTGGGGGCCCACTACAATGCTTGTGTCAATCATTGGAGATTCCTCAAGAATGTCAGCCACCTTGTGGAGACCAACGTTGTCCAACACAATCACATTGGTGAAGCCCAGGCTTGTGCGCCTCAGGTGCTCCTGGACCAATCAGAGGAATTTCAAGAAGGTACAGCTGTTGTGAGAACCCAATACCAGAAGATAAAGCTCAACCCCCTTTGGACCAAGGAGAGCCATCATTGAGTAGGCTGTGGCGCAGAATGAAGCACACCAAGCCACCCTGTCATTGGAGCCTTTTGGGACATATCCATACTCATTGCGCATTGACAAGGCAAATGCTGATTAGTCAATATAATAGAATTTCACTGTCCCCTTGGCTTTGAGGGCAGTGTACGCCTCTGCGTAATTTTTACGGACGTCAATGTTGGCTGGACTGTTTCTGTTGTAGGGGGATACCCTGAGCTTTTTCCAAGAAAATCACATTCCCTTTACCAGATGGTAGTAAAAGAAAATTGAAGCCTCAACCCCAAAAGTAGACTTGATCATGGCCTGTATATTTACCAGTTCAAGATGGCAGTCCCAGGTGATCCACTGGCAGATTGCCCATTTGTGCTCCTTGGTGAGCATGGTTGACATGCGCAAGGATTTCTCCGCGGCAAGGACACGACCAGTATTAATGAATTTTTGGAAGGTCTTGCTGGTGTATTTGGGATCCGCTCCAATAATGGTTGCGGCCGCCTTGTAATCACCTAATTCCCACATTAGTTTAATCAGGATGATGCGTTTGATGTTGGGGATGCACTTCTGGGCAGGCTTTTTAGCGGTGGGAATTGACTTGCTGGCATTGGGAACAACACAGGGCATAGGTACCTTGGTATAGAAGGCTGCAAACTTTTTTAACACCAGCTGTCCCTCATTGGTTTGGTAGAACTGGGACCCCTTGCCATCCTCCTGATTGCCATCACTGACGTAGGGCTTGTAACTAGTATCAAGTACAGGCTTCAACTTCTCCAGCATGGCTGATGGGACTGACTCTTGCTGGTACACAACTTCAAACACATACAAAGTGATTTCTACCTCCTTGTTTCTAACTGTTTTTGTTGTGGTAACCTTGGTGGGCTTCCAAGTCAGCTTGGGGACCTGAGGGTTGATGCTCTGCACCCTAGCAGCTTGTGCTCCTTGAACCAGCTGTGTCAGTGCAGCGTCACTGTGGAACTCTCCTCTCCTGCCTCCCTCCTGAATAGGCACTTGTGTTTTACTAAGTATATTCTTTGACCCGCGGCGGCAACCACAGCACACAACACATGTATTGGTAGTCTGTTGCTGTGTTCCTTCCATTTTACAATTTAATAAATATTAAATAAAACTCAATTAAGTTACTCTCTATTTTTAATTTTTGCTTTTATCTGTTTATGGATATTAAATTAATATTTTTCCACCCAGTATCCCAATTATAGATTTTTTATTTTTCAGTTAGTTGTTTTTGGTTTTACAACGCCTGTTTTAGAATACTCAAAAAAAATCCACCCATTTCCCTAGATTTTACTGCCAAATTCAAACACCCAACACAATACTTTTAAAATTTATGTTTCAGATCTTGTGTCTTATTCTAGATACCTTGGTATCATTCATGATTACAATCCATTGCACACATTGCATAAGTGATTTTGTTTACATTGTGAGTTGCTATTGTGTTTTGTTTTTGGTGTCAAAACCGCAGGCTCAACCCGCCAGCAAGGTTCCAACCAAGTGGGTTTGTGACCCGCAATCAGATTACCTGGGCACTCAAAGCCAGGCCCAGAAGTCAACTCAGATTACCAAATCAATCAACATGAACAAATGATGATCCCTCACGGTGGATACCTCAATTTGGCGCTTGACTCATTACCAGGATCAAGCCACCCCCTTCACCATCCAGCTGTGTGATCACCAATTATGTTCCTTCTATCCATTGATTCACAATAGCTATATAATCACTATCTCACAATAAAGATTATGATCTATCCTCTAATATTTTTCCCCTTGTAACTCTGCTAAAACAGCACAGTTACAACATTGGTAGCACAGGTAGGTTCTCCATCCTACCTTATCTTGAAAAATTCCGCCTGTTGCTCGCACACACCGCGGCCAACAAATCCTTGACAGAATTATGTCTGGCCTCCTGCCTGACTGGACGCTGTACACTCCTGGTACCGAGATACCTGATGGTTTCATTCTCTACCAAAACACGGTGATCCCGCTACCCGTCTTCAATGCCCTGTCTGCCCTAGGGTTCTTTCAGGCTCCCTCATCAGCGCCACAACCAGCTGACAAGACCACCATGCCTGCCTACGTTGCACAAAGACTTTGCAGCGCCGCCTTGGAACCCTTCACAAGGGCCAAAAATAACAATGCTGCCTCATGGATTCAGTCCACCCAAAGCAAGTTTGCTCAGATGGAGTGCCCACAGCGGTTTTGGATTGCAGAGATTTCCATTTGTCTGACCCACAACGCTGGCACCTGGTGCAACAAGTGGCACAAAGAGCACACTGACAAGAACTGGGACACCTTTAAACAGGACTTCTTGGCGAGATTTGTGCTTAAGGATACAGCACTCATGATCATACACCAAGTAAAGAACCTAACCCAGACAGGCACAGTGAAGGAACTCACCTGCGCCTATGAGGAAATCCGTCTCTGCGCCTCATCCGACATGGCCTTTGACACTCCAGCAACACACCTCATGTACTATGACGCTCTCAAGTTGCACATAATGAGACATGTGAACCTGGACCAAGTTACCAACCTACAAAGCCTTATTGTGAAGCAGAAAAAGCGGAACAAACCTTCAACACTCTGCACAAGGCACAGACTGGGAAACAGGAGAGACCCAAGGACTCACATTCAAGTGGGCGCTCCTCTTGATCACCTCCTGGAGGCAACGGTAACAACAACAACCACAAAACCACGGGATCAAATGGGAATGGGAATAGAAATAACAGCCAATTAAATCATACCCATTTCTGTGTCACCGCCACCCAAGGCAACCAAGATGAGGGAAAAGCCCAGGGAGAGCACTAAGCAAGCCAAGCTCTCCCCAAGCAACTCCTGACTTGCCCAACAATGAATACCAACCCAAGGATGTGGACCAATGCCCAATGATCCAAGTACCCTCAGAAGACCCGGTGCTATACACCATTGCCAGACATCCCAATAAATTGATGTCTTACCCTTTCCGCTTTTGCAGTTACACAGGCTCAGCACTCTTGGACTTGGGCACAGATTGAACCTTAGTCAACAGCAGCTTTGTGGATAAATTCAAGCTGGCCACTAATCCTTTGCGGATTAAAAACGTGGTCCTGGCTGATGAACATCACATTGCCGTGACAAAAGAAACTGCTCCCTTCTCTGTCATGCTTGAAAACCTCCTCTACCATCCAAGGTCCCGTCATTGACTTCCCTAAGTTTGACATTGTACTGGGACAAGACTGGTTGCGGAGAAACAACCCTCACATAGACTGGGCAACCTCAGTGCTGACCATCAAGTGCAAAGGTGTCAACCACCAAATCTACCAGACTCTGTAGACCAACTCCTACAAGACCACGTCTTTGTACGCATCACAGAGACCTTGGATGAGAAGAAAAACCTGAAAGCTATTGACTGGGACTCCTGCCAGTATGAAATCATACACTTCAAGGACCATCAGGACACCTCCACACCGCAAGATTGCAACATTGTGGCCCGTCACCCAGAAATCTTTAAGGAAGCGTTACCTGGGCTACCCCCTGAGAAGCACATCCAACACTCTATCCAACTCAAGGGGGCCGTACCCAAGGCACGCCCCATTTACAGGCTGACCCCAAACAAGGACAACACTTTGTGTGCCTATCTCAAGAAAGCACTGGAAAAAGGACTTATCTGCCCCTCACAGTCTCCCTTTGGGGTCGCCCTATTCTTTGTGGCTATAAAAGACGGTACCCTACGCCTGGTCACAGACTACTGCGCCTTGAACAAAGTCACTATCAAGAATTGTTACCCCTTATCACTAAGATACAATCTCTTTGATGCCTTGAGAGGAGCCTCTGTCTTCTCCAAGATTGATCTAACCGCAGGCTACAACCAGATCTGCATCAAGGAAGAAGACATCCCCAAGACAGCCTTCCGCACCAAGTATGGTTCCTATGAATGTGTGGTACTCAACTTTGGCATGACCAATGCCCCTTCCACCTTTGTAACCTTCATAAACAAAGTGTTTGTGCCACACATAGGCAGACATGCCCTTGTGTACCTGGACAATATCATTGTCTACAGCCCCTTGGTAGAGCAGCATCACAAGGACCTGGAGGAAGTCTTTGTGACCCTGGCACAACATAAACTGTTGGCCAAGCCCTCTAAATACCAGTTCTTCCGGGAGCAACTACCCTTTTTGGGACACATAGTCTCAAAGGACGGCATCAAACCTGACAGTCAGAAGATACAAGCCATCTGCAAGATGCCACCTCCCAAGGACAAATCAGAACTCCACACCTTCTCTGGAATGGTGGCATATGTACGACGTTTCATACCTGACTGCGGCGTCTTGACCACCCCCCTTGTCTGCCATAACAGGTGCCAAGTCCAAGTTTGTATGGACCCCCCAACGCGACCTCTGTTTCAGAGGTCTCAAGGAAAAGCTCATGACAGCACCCATCTTACAATACCCCAGACAAGATGGAGAATACCAGATGAAAACCAACGCTTCAGATGCATCCATTGGGGGAGTACTACAAATCAAGAATAGTGACAGTGATTTCCTGCCCGTAGCCTACAAGTCGCGCAAACTGAAAGATGGCAAGTGTTGATACCGGATCCACAACAAAGAACTGTTGGCCATTGTACACTGCCTAGTCAAATGGCACTGTTACCTGGAACAACAGGAAGAATTTGCAGCACTAACCAATCATAAGTTGCTCATCTATTTCAAGACACAAGCAAACCTGTCATGTTGCCAAGCGCAATGGATGGAAATTTTAGAAAGGTTTAACATGCTCATCCAATATAAGCCCAGGGCCAAACTTGCCATGGCAGACGCCCTGTCCCGCCTGTATGTCTGCGCTTCTAGGGGAGAGAATGGGCTCAACCCAGACTGGCCTCTCCTAGTGCTCTGTAAAAAAGACAAAGGGTTCCCCACAGGCACAACTGATATCATCAGAGAAACGGTCATCAAGAATGAGCACCTCTTTGCTGATGTATACGGGACTCTTCACAGAAAGATGTCGGGTGGCACAATCATTCCCTACATCCCCACACATCAATGAGTCAATACCATTCTTTGCTACCACAGAGATCTTGGACATACTAAGAGCTGAAATCTATATGAATTCCTAAAACATAAAGCCTGGTGGCCAACCTTATACCGCAATGTCCAGGAAGTGCTAGAACAGTGCAAGGTCTGCAAAAAGTTTGCCAGAAGCAAAACCCCACCTAAGTCTGTACTCCCCATTCAAACCTAACTACTGTTCAAGTTATGGGCTCTGGACATTGTGGGCCCCATGCCAGGAAAGCACAAAGACAAAAAATACATCATCACAGCATAGATTTTGTGACAAGGTGGCCAGTAGCCCAAGCGGCAAAATCACACACCGGTAACAACGTCCAACAATTCATTGGAAAAGAAATAATCAGTAAGTTTGGAAAGCCAGAACTCCTGATAACTGATGGGGGCAAAGAATTGACCTCCAAAAACACCAACGTGTACCTCACCAAAAACAGGGTCAAACACACCGTCACAACACCATACCATCCACAGGCCAATGGACGCGTAGTGCGGCTTAATGGTAGCCTTGTGCAAGCCTTAGCCAAACTCACTGCCAGGAGACCTGAAGACTGGTATAAGCAGCTACCAACTGCATTACTTGTGTGCCAAACCCAAGTGAACAGATCCACAGGGAAAAGCCTGTTTGAACTGGTATACAGCACACAGCCTAATATCATTCAAGCATTGACAGGACCCAAACTGGAAATCCCAATTCAAGTCCCCCCTTGCTCTGATCCTCAAATAATAGAGGCCAACAGCAAACAAGCAACCAAAGAAAAGGAACACTTACAAAAGACCTTCATTCCCATCTGTCAAAGACATGAAGTCGGGGACAAAGTCTGGGTTGTGAATGTCAACAAAAGCAAGCTACAACCCAAGAAAGGGGGGCCAGCAATCATTCTGAAGGTAAACAACAATAACACTTACCTTGTGCAAGGGCTTGGGAAATGCAAGCAGGACAAGACGTTACACCACAACTGCCTACAACCTTGTAAATCAAGACAGAAGCAACAAGAAATGGCCCTGCCTGCCACCAAACAACAACTGGTTTAATATGGCGCCCGGGCTCCTGAAAAACTCCCTGACAACCTGCCTCCTGAGGAGGCCAACTTTCAGCCAGGGGGTGTCAAAACCGCAGGCTCAACCCGCCAGCAAGGTTCCAACCAAGCAGGTTTGTGACCCGCAATCCGATTACCTGGGCACTTGAAGCCAGGCCCAGAAGTCAACTTGGATTACTAAATCAATCAACATGAACAAATGATGATTCCTCACGGCGGATACCTCAATTTGGCGCTTGACTCATTAACAGGATCAAGCCACCTCCTCTTCCATCCAGCTGTGTGATCACCAATCATGTTCCTTCTATCCATTGATTCACAATAGCTATATAATCACTATCTCACAATAAAGATTATGATCTATCCTCTAAATATTTTTCCCCTTGTAACTCTGCTAAAACAGCACAGTTTTGACATTGGATTGAGTTTTGACACACCTTGCTTGGGTGTATTTTGTCACCAATTTACATAGTAAACATATGTACACCAAAAGTCAACTCACACTATTTTTTTATGAATCAATGTATTTCAGATTTTTTTAATGGTTTTTCTTTGCGTGTGAGTACTTTGTTGATGTGTTGACCCATTTTGCCCATTAAAGCCAATAAACCCTGTTAACAGAGTGTATATTTTAACCTGAGAGTTGGATTTTGTTTAAATCTGAAATCATTTTATTTAAATCTGAAGAATTTTTTCTTGTTGCCATAGCTTTTAAAACTACTGTATGGTTTGGTAAAAGGAAAGGTGTGTCAGGTGGGCTGCCAAAAGGGCAAAGCTGTGCTACACTCAGCTTTACCCTTTTACAGAAGCCCACTGATATAAGTTTCTGGCATCCTAACCAAAAGGCCTTTGTATTTTTAAATAGTACTTTTTCATAAAAAATTAGTTGTTGAAAGGCTTATTTAATAATAAGCTAAATTCAATTTTCTCTATAAAAATATTTATATATAACTGTTTAATTTGATTAATATGAAGGAGACAATTTTTAGTGGGCAAAATCTTTTTATACATTGAAAATGAGTAAACCATCTAAATAAGCTGGTATAAAGTGCTACAAATATATTCATTGCTGATTTAATTATTCTATAAAGATACTTTAGATTCAGAACCTAAAGGTAAAAATGCGGGATTGTCAAATTGTTTTGTGTGAACTCACCAACTTACTGGAATATTTTTCACCATTTTATATAAAAAAGTAAGTGGTTCTGGGATGAAAATTACTCCATTAAGTTGGTGAGTTCACACAAAATAATTTGGCAATCCCGCACTTTTACCTTTAGGTTTTGAATTTACAGTATAAAATATAGTTCTTTCTTAGATGTAAAATACTAAATATATAATAATTATTTACTTGCTATTGTAGCTGCTTTTAAAAAGCCCTTTTTTACTTGACATGATTGTCTATGAAGAATATCTAAAAGCTAAGAAGTAAGCTATTTATTTAAGTAGTTTAAAGTAGAAAAATTTATATAGCTAACTTTAGGATATATTTTCAATAATATCAATAATATATCTACAGAATTACTTTTATTAATAGATAAATTTATCTTTTAGTAAAGTACTTTTTATTCTTAGTTTTTAACAGCCTATTATTTAGAGCTTATCTTTAAGAAGCTTTAGATCTATTAAAAACATCTTATATAAATTAAGAAACTTTGGATTTATTAAGAATAATCTTATTAAAATAAAGACAAAGCAGCTGTCTTTATGCTTAAAACCTATTTAATAAAGTGTGGTCTAGGATTAAAGCTTGAACTAAATGACACATCTGAATTCAAAAATTGAGTGCTAATAAATTTAACTCCTTAATAAATTTGAGGCTAGTCTTAATGGAAATAAAGTTGAATAATTTATTTGCAATACATCTAAGCTTTTTTATAGAAAATTAGGCTTAAAGTAAGGGAAAATATTAATAAGTTGCACGATTAAAATATTTCTGAGCTTTTAGCAGCTTTATACAGGTTAAGTAGACTTATCATTGGCTATAGTAAAGCTTTTAATTTGAACGGCATATGACTAAGCCTATTAAAGATAGCTATCTAAAATTAGATATTTCTTTATCAAAAGACTTAAATTTTAAAATTTGTTAATGAAATCTTTACCCTCATTATTAAACCTTACAAATCAAATATTTGTACAGTAGTTTTCAAACCTGTTGAGATAAATATTTATTAGTCAGTTTAGAACACATAGGTTCAGTCACAAAACAAATTTCAACTTTGTAAATCTAAATAGAAGATAATTCCATAGAGAATGTCCGCTATTTGGCAAAAATGTCCAGTCATACAACAACCCACTAAAACTGGGGACAAATGTATAATGATTCAACAACAAGTGTACCAAGCAATAGAGCGCATGAGTTTCAGTCACAGAATGCATATAATATGTTTACAATGTTTTTTGTGAACACATGAAACTCAGTCACAAAATTTACAAATTTGATCCAACAACATACCCCAATAGTAACTGGAACAGACAACAAAAATATCAAAACAAACCAATGAATCTATAATACTGTTACTGTAAATGCAGAACCTATACATAAAAATGCAGGATTGTCAAATACTTGGTCTAAATTTCAAATCACATTTGAGGGCAACTCAGCTGAGTGAAAATTAAAATATTTAATAAAATCAATCATTTAATTTAGCTTTTTTTATTTATTTAAATTGGCAAATGTTAAATCTCTTGAGCAGATAACTCAACTAACAAAAGACAAAACTCAGCAAAAAAATGTGGGATACATGAATCAGAAATGCAGGATTCTAATGTACAATTTGAGATTTTCTGTATTTCAATTGAATCATGGACATAATGTAAAAATTAACAAATATGAAATTGCGGGATTGTCAAATCCAAGAACCAAATTTCAAATCAAAAATGAGATGAATTTAAAATAAATATAATTTATGGGCATCTCAAACAGGAAGCCAAAGGATCTAGAGTTGATTTGTGCTGATTCTTTTAGAAAGAACAGGAATTCTCAAAAATCACCCTATTCCATTTTAGGACAGCTAAAATTTAGATCCTACTATTCACCAACTTAACATACTTAACAATAAAATTGATTAAAATATACACTTCTCTTTTTGAGTTTAGTTTTTGAATAAAAATTTATTATGTCTTCTTTCAATAGAAACCAAATGAACAAGCTGTTCCCTGGCCTTATCAAAATCATGCAGGGCTATGCTGGGTCTTGTAATAGTGAAGTCTCTGTCTATGGTCACTCCTAACCTCCAGGTCTCTTCCCAAGGGCAACTGTGGTGAAGTTAACTCCCTGGTACTTGACAAAGTATTGAGTACCAGGGAGTCAAGTGCCTCATATGTGAATCTATTAGTATTTTTGGCTTAACTGATTTTAAGCTAATTTTTACTAGTAATATAGGGGTTCAAAACCAAAAACCAAATTTAAATTTACTCAAATTTGACTCCGTTTAATAATTCAATTAGCTAAAAGACCAATTTAAGGGGCAATTTATAAGTAAGTTTACTAGCAAAAATGAAAAAACCTGTGTTCAACACTCTGAAAGAAAAAGTGGCCAGTTCAACACTTTTTAAGCCAAATCTTAATTTTATTAATAAAATACATATGCGCTTATATAAAATTTATTATTTACTATTATACAGTAGTTTTAAAAGCTATGGCAACAAGAAAAAATTCTTCAGATTTAAACAAAATGGTTTCAGATTTAAACAAAATCCAATTCTCAGGTTAAAATATATACTCTGTTAACAGGGTTTATTGGCTTTAATGGGCAAAATGGGCCAACACAGCTACAAAAGGCTCACACACAAAGCAAAACCATTCAAAATATATTCCAAAATACATTGATTCACAAAAAAAATAGTGTGCGTTGACTTTTGGTGTACATATTTTTACTATGTGAATTGGTGACAACATACACCCAAGCAAGGTGTGTCAAAACTCAATCCAAAAAAAAACACAATAGCAACTCACAATGTAAACAAAATCACTCACGCAATGTGTGCAATGGATTGTAATCATGAATGATACCAAGGTATCTAAAATAAGACACAAGATCTGAAACATAAATTTTAAAAGTATTGTGTTGGGTGTTTGAATTTGGCAGTAAAATCTAGGAAAATGGGTGGATTTTTTTTAATATTCTAAAATGGGCGTTGTAGAACCAAAAACAACTAACTAAAAAAATAAAAAATCTATAATTGGGATATTGGGTGGGAAAAAATATTAATTGAATATCCATAAACAGATAAAAGCAAAAATTAAAAATAGGGAGTAACTTAATTAAGTTTTATTTAATATTTTATTAAATTTTAAAATGGAAGGAGCACAACAACAGACTACCATTGCACCTGTTGTGCGCCGCAGTTGCGGTTGCCCCCGCGGGTCAAAGAATAGACTTAGTACAACACAAGTGCCTACTCAGGAGGGAGGCAGGAGAGGAGAGTTCCACAGTGACGCTGCACTGACACAGCTGGTTCAAGGAGCACAAGCTGCTAGGGTGCAGAGCATCAACCCTCAGGTCCCCAAGCTGACTTGGAAGCCCACCAAGGTTACCACAACAAAAACAGTTAGAAACAAGGAGGTAGAAATCACTTTGTATGTGTTTGAAGTTGTGTACCAGCAAGAGTCAGTCCCGTCAGCCATGCTGGAGAAGGTGAAGCCTGTACTTGATACTAGCTACAAGCCCTACGTCAGTGATGTTAATCAGGAGGATGATAAGGAGCCCCAGTTCTACCAAACCAATGAGGGACAGCTAGTGCTCAAAAAGGTTGCAGCCTTCTACAACAAGGTGCCCATGCCCTGTGTTGTGCCCAATCCCAATGAGTTGACCCCTACTGTCAAAAAGCCTGACCAGAAGCGCATCCCTGACATCAAAAAAATCATCCTGCTTAACCTAATGCAGGAATTGGGTGACTACAAGGCAGCTGCAGCCATTGTTGGAGTGGATCTCAAGTACGCCAGCAAGACCTTCCATAAATTCATTAATACTGGTTGTGTCCTTGCCGCAAAAAAATCCTTGCGCGTGTCAACCATGCTCACCAAGGAGCACAAATGGGCAATCCACCAGTGGATCACCCAGGACTGCCATATTGAACTGGCAAATATACAGGCCATGGTCAAGTCTGCTTTTGGGATTGAGGCCTCAATTTCCTTTTACTATCATCTGGTGAAGGGAATGCAATTTTCCTGGAAAAAACTTGGGGTATCCCCATACAATCAAACAGCCCAGCCAATATCAAGACATGGAAAAATTACACTGAGGCGTACACTGCCCTCAAAGCCAAGGGGACAGTGAAATTCTATTATATTGACAAATCAGCATTTGCCTTGTCAATTCGCAATGAGTATGGGTATGTCCCCAAAGGCTCCAATGATGGGGTGGCTTGGCGTGCTGCAGTCCGCACCACAGCCTATTCAATAGTGGCTCTCCTTAGTCCAAAGGGGGTTGAGCTCTACCAAATGATACTAGGCTCCCACAATAGCCGGACCTTCCTATCATTTCTCCAATTAGTCCAGGAGCACCTGAGGCGCACAAGCCCGGGCTTCACCAACATAATTGTGTTGGACAACGTTGGTCTCCACAAGGTGGCTGACATTCTTGAGGAATTCCCAATGATTGACACAAGCATTGCAGTAGGTCCCTAGCAATTGGCCATGGCAAATATGCGCCTTCTCTTTCTCCCTGCCTATTTGCCCTTCCTAAATCCCATCAAGGAAGTCTTTGGATGGCTCAAGCAAGTTTTCAAGCAAGGAACCCCAACTGGGACTGAGGACCTGTTTGATTTGGTGCAGGCTGGGATCCATACCCTCCCAGCTGAGACCATGGCCAAATTCTATGGCCACGCTAATTTGTTTATCCCTGCATGCCTATCCAAACAGCCAATCAATTAAAGGCTTAGCGTGTCCAACTTTTTTTATATTCTCTAATTTACTATTCAATATTTATTAATTATTATTTAATATAAAGATGTTTCCACGCCCACAATCACATTCAGAAGATCCATCAATAGATGTAAGTAATTTACTTATTTTATTGTATATTATTTTGTTATGTCATATGAGGTAATCCCAAACACTCAGTGGTGGATTACGCAAAAATATTTAAATCACTTTGGTCAAATAAATGTAAAAATCAATTTTAAAAAATTAAACATAAAATGTACAAGTTAGAATTTATTTTATTAACGTATAATTTTATACTTTTATGTAACTCATTTCCGCAATATATTTTTCAAATCTTGTTTGCTAAAATATTATTTGAAAAATTAATTATAATAAAAATATTGTAGAGTATAAAGATGTTTATTAGAAGAGAATTTATTAAAAACACCTGTAGTGAGTTTGGCGGTATGTACCCACCCCACAATGGAGGTGGCACACAACCTTCACTGCCACACCGTGGACAGTGGATACACCTGTATTGAAATACTCCCTCCTGCTGGTGAAAGGCAGTAGGGTCAGGTGGGAGTGAAGCAGCAGCTTTTCAGGCGGGGCTGCAAACCCAAAGATGCCTGCCAGGACCAGGGCGTCCTGGATCACATGATCAACCAAGTTGTATCCAGGGGGACCTTCTTCCTGTTGAGTGCAAGCTGGGCCTTGTCAATCCCCAGAAGGACCCTGTCCAGGTCCTCAACAGACACGCCCATCCCAAAGAAGAATAAGAAACCCAGGTAAACAACCAGATGAAGCCTTTACCCTGCAAAGGCTTCCGTAAACTCACACAATTTATTATAGACCGCGCTGATCTTCTTGTTGTGCTTTGTCTTGGCAAACATGAGCTCCATAGCTGCTGGGACCCCCGTCTTGTCAGCACTCCAAGCCAGCCTGGAGTCCACCAGGAGGATCTTGGTCTTCTTTACAGCTGTTGCGTCTGCAACAGCCAATTTGCTCACCACACGCCCAAGATTTTCAAGCAGGTAAGACAGGGTGTGCTCCACCAGGAAGCAGAAGCAAGCAGCTGCATGTGCCTGGCCCATCTCTGGTATATTCTTGAATGGGAGTGTCACCAGGATGTCCCAAACAAGCTCAATGGAGTTTACACAGTAAACTCTACTGGGGGATACCAGGTCCAGGCAGACCAGTTGGGCATCCTTGTAGCCAGTAACAGCCCACTTGGATGCTCCCTTGGCATGTGTCAGCCTGGCTAGCGCATCCCTTGTCATTGGGAAGAACACGTGAATTTTGTCTTCAAGCTCCCACACAACAGGGGGGACAGATAGAGCTTCTTAGCCACGTGAGTGGCATAATTAGCATAAAAGGTGGCCGGGACAAAAAAGACCAGGACCCGGTGGAGTTCACTGTCTTTATTTTCTAAGAAAAAAAGGTAAGTATTTTGAAAATTTATTAACTTTATTTTTAGGTTATCTTCTTGTGTTTCTTCTTTGCCAGCGGCTTCAGCCGGCTTGGCCATTCTTGGCGCAATCAATTGTGCTGGCAATTCAGTGTCCTCTGCCCTGGCACGCTTTGCTGGCTTGAGATGTGCATACATCTCCGGGTCATAAACCCAGACAGACGGCGCGGAAATATTGTAGGCCTTGAACTGGAGCCCCTTGACCACTGTTTCCTGGATATTAGGTAAGCACTCAATTGTTGTTTCTGATGTGTCAGGCATTTTGGTCATTAATGCCTTGGATGTCACCCTGTCAAGTTTCTTGCCTTTCAGGATGGCAGACTTCACCTTTGCTTTGGCCTTGCAGTCAATGTTCTTTATTTTGGCAATTGCCAAGTCAGGGTCCTTCAGAAGCTTTTCCAATTCTCTCATTGATTTTTTACTAACCTTTCCATATGTTTTTATAGCTCTTGCCCCAATAAATTCTGTATTATTTTGATACTGTTGCCTCTTTGTTTATTCCTTTTTTTCCATCTACTACATTATCCCATCTTTTTACCCATTGTGTATATGTTTTACGCTCATCTCAATATGTGTGTTGTTTGCTTTGTGTTGGCATTGTTTCCTTGATTACCATATTATTTTTGGCGCTCAACATAGCCCCTTGTGAAAATATTAACAACAATTTGGTGATCAGCTAAATTTGAATTAGAAAATTATAGTGTTAACTGTTTTTAGATAAAGCTGTTACTGATCCAAATTTGAAACCTTAATGATAAACTTTAAGCCAATCAGAAGCCAAGTGATAAAGTGATTTTTGTGACATAAAGGGTCATTCAATAATTCTTTGATGCATGTGCGCTAATTAATATGATTGGCTGGATGTTTTGCCATTGTACGCCATTGCTGCTGTGGCAAGTTGTTGGTGGACTAGTGCTAACCCAGCAGCTGATTGGGCACTAGTCCACTAACAATTTGCCACAGCGGCAATGACGTACAATGGCAAAACATCCAGCCAATCATATTAATTAGCGCACATGCATCAAAGAATTATTGAATGACTCTTTATGTCACAACAATCACTTTTTCACTCAGCTCCTGATTGGCGTAAAGTTTATCCATAAGGGTTTGAATTTGGATCAGTAACAACTTTATTTAAAAACAGTTAACACTATAATTTTCTAATTCAAATTTAGCTGATCACCAAATTGTTGTTAATATTTTCACAAGAGGCTATGGTTGGGTGCTAAAAATAACTGTTTTCAGGATCTAGATACACAACATAGTAAATATATGATTTTATAGAAATAAGCTGAACATAAAGAATAAAATCACTATAAACAAAGAGAACACAAACAATTGAAATTCAAAATAAAGATAATATAAATAGAAATTTTCTGGGACCAGGGGTTTATTGAGCGGGAAAGAGTGATGCCTAGTAGGCAGAATGGTGCAGGAAGGAGGACGTAGAGGCGGTGCTGGCCTGGGGGGTCTGGTATTGGATGGGTTGGGTTTGCAGGCAGAGGTGTTGGTGGCAGGGGTGGAGACAGGAGGATTGCGTGTGATGGCCGCCATATACCGCTCTTTGTACTCCTCATCAATCATTAGCTGTGTGGGCTGGTAGGTGGCTGTGGCACAGGGTGGGAGGTGCTTATCCTTGCGTGATTGGTTGCCCATGTTCACATGGAAAACCATTTGCGCAAACAAGTCAGCCACCATTTGGTGACCAAAGAGAAAATTGTGATCAAGGACCCCAAGATAGAGGTTGTTGAAAGCCTGAGGGTGGTGCTCCTGTAGTATATCTCTATTGTTGAAGAAGACAACATCAGCCAGATGGTTGTCTGCATGGCTGATGGGGTAGACTGAGGCCTGGTGCCCACATCCCTGGATGGCCTTGAGGGTGGTGGAGCTTCCCTCCATCTGGTGGCTCAAGAAAACCTGGTATTTGGAATTTGAGCCATCCCAGGAGTTGAGCAATTCACCGAGGATGTGGCCATATGAGTACCTATTGATGGAATCAGGGTTTGTCTAATAGTAGACAAAACCCTTGGCTGAAACAGCCAGAAATGCACCAATGAAAGTCCCCTTCTTGACCTTCTTCCTTCCATTCTTGATGGCAGCTTTTCCTTGCTCACCAAAATTGTCAAATGAAATTGATAACTTGTAGTATGAGACAAAAATGATGTCATCTGTCAGACTTGTCAAGCATCTGACCAGGGTTGATTTGATTGCGGTGTCATATGGGGAATCCTCAGCGCCATCCCATTGGTTGCCGGCAAAATTTGTAAGAACCCTAATTGAAGCTACCTTTCTGTGCATCCAGAGCTGCACCATGCGCTCAGACACC
Organism: Entomophthora muscae; assembly: GCA_014839935.2. Taxonomy (NCBI): domain Eukaryota; kingdom Fungi; phylum Entomophthoromycota; class Entomophthoromycetes; order Entomophthorales; family Entomophthoraceae; genus Entomophthora; species Entomophthora muscae. Next base: position 155,417 of record QTSX02004383.1, read on the forward strand.
CAAATGCCATGGTGTGCAAGTTGCTTCCGGACCTGGGTCAAGGGAAGCTTGGGGTCCCGCTGGAGGAGGTCAAGCATAATAGGGTACACCTTGGTGAGTTGGGACTTGAGACTTGGGGGCCTTCTTTGGCTTCTTGGATGTGCCAATCAGATTTCTCTTATCTATTAGGTTATTGAACTCCCACATTATGGTGGCTTGGGTAAATTGTAACTGGGCGGCAATCTGGTCCCATGACAAACCTTGTAGGTTTAGTGCCACAATTTCCTGAAGAATTTGGGCAGTGATTATTCTGTGTTTGGGGCGCTGGGCGGCAGGAGCTGAAGCCTGATTGGCTGAGGGGGGGGTGGGTTGGGCGGTGGCAGGAAGTTGTTCTGGATTGAGGTTGCTATCCTGATTGGTTGATTGATGGGCAGTTTGTGCAGGGGTGGGTGTGGGAGCAAGGGCAGAGCTAGACGCTAAGTGACTCTTGAATAAGTCAAAGCCATATGGGTCAGGGGACAGTAACAGGTTAGCTTCCTTGTTACCTGCCTCAAAGGCTTGGGTGTAAACGGGTGCCTCCACGTTCTGAGCCTTGCCTCCATTGCAGCTGGCTTGGCAGCTGGCACCGTCAAAGATATTGCTTGTAAAAACCACTTTAAAAAAAACCTAGGATAAAATCACTAAAAGTAGAAATTTTAAAATTCAATGAAATTATTTTTATTGTAATTTCAAGTCCATATTTGGAAGGTTCTCAAAAATCCTTTTCATACAAATCTGGAGCCATGAAAATGGATAAAATGCCTCTGGTCCTAAATTAGATAGCTGTTGATTGGCTGTTAAACTGTTATTTTTCTATTTTAGGCTGCTCATACTACACATCTTGTGTGAGTTCATTTTGTTTTGTTCTTGTGTAATCTTACTTCTAGATTGCTCAAGTTTTGTTTCACTTTAGTCCTTCTGTTGGTGCCTCATATGAATCCTGATTGGATTATAATTATACTCTGGAACAGCATCCATCCATTTCACTTGTTGTGTCAGTTCATTTTGTTTGTGGTTTGAACTACACTGCTTGATGTTTGATATAATTTTGTATGATGGGTTAGTGAAATTTATTTTTTGGTTTTACAGTTCATTTATTAACCAAAGATATTTAAATTAATTGAATCCTGAATCTTGCACAACTTGGATTTTGTTTAAATCTGAAGAATTTTTGCTTGTTGCCTTATCTTTTTAAACTACTGTATTTTTATTATTAGTGTCCATAGTTATTGTTTAAGCTCCCAAGCACCACTATATTGGATTTGGTGGTATATACATTAATCATATACCCCACTTGTTTTACATTATGTCATTTCTGGGTTTATGTATTAAGTGGTTCCACATAAATTGAGCCCAATTTATTAAGAGATTTCATATGTAATTTATAAAAAACAGAATTTTGACTCCCTCTTTGTTTGACTCTATCCACTTGCCACCCAATTGGTTTTGTATTTAACTAATCAAAGGCTTGGAATTAAGGCTAAATTAATATGTGACACACTATGAAGCCACTCAACACCCATCCACTTGACACTTTAACTTGGGGATTAGTACAGAGAGCTTCTTAATGTTTTAACCAACACTATGGTAAATAAGTCACTCCCAGCTCCTCACAGCATAATATTATCACTAATAAACACCTTCCTACTCATTTATTTTTTTAACTTATGTTGTATTTTTTTGAGAATATAAACTGCCTTGCTTTTGGGTTAACTTTTGAACCTTTTTAAAATTTAAGCAAGTTTTAATGTAAAAAACATAGTAAATTAGATTTTTCTGCTTGGCTCTGGCATACTTGACAGTGAGAATTCAGCTTTTCTCAGCTGATTGACAGTGGCAAACTCAACACTTTACTATGTTTTTGATTTTCAACTCACAATAAAAAAATTCCACATAATAATTTTTTTTGCAATTATAATCTACTACTCTTCCTTCTACTCCCCATATAATTTTTATATACTTTTTTTGATTTTTAATTATACTTTTACATTGATTTAGCACTAAGATGTTATCCTGAACCTAACATCTTTGATGCTTCATCATAAAATAACTTATTTTCTATATTTTAACCTTTATATCTATACTTTGAGTTTATATTTTGCTTATATTTACTTTTCTATGTTTTTTTCTTGATAAATAAAACTTTCTTGCATACTTTTTACTTAACTTTTGCTTTGCTTTACCTCTTTGTGTTTTATATGTTTCATACTGTTTTATTTACAAAACTAAACTTTCCTTTAGCCAAGATCAAACAAGAACAATAAGCCTACCAAGCGCCAAGCCTCCAAGGGCTCTAAAGAACCAGCCACCACACCCAAGCGTGTCAAGAAGCCTGCAAAGGCAAAGTCTCCTACTCCATCTCCCTCCGCTCCATCTCCTCCACTCCCCCCTTATTTTCTGATTCCCCTTCACCTTCCCCCAAAATTACTCCCCCAATAAATCTGATTGTGATCTTATCAACCACTCCTTTTACCACTCAGAGGCCACTCTGAGCCCACCAAGGAGCGCCGGACCAAGAAGGCAAAGGCTACTAAGGAGTCTACCTCTTCTTCTGACAATAAAAAGAAGGCATCCAAGAAGGCCTCAAAGAACCCTTCCCCTCCCCCTCCCTCATCTGACCCCAAAGATGAGTCTGAGGAGTACTCCAAGAAGTTCAAAGCTTCTGGTCACGTGGCTTGGGATCCACTGACCATTCATAATGTCTGCAATGTGGACAGAGAGTTCAAAGTCCCCAAGCACTTCCCCCATTTTTCCCCATCATGTAAGTAAAGGGCAGCCCTGGTTACGTCACTGACAATTACATCTTCAACTGTAATAACCAAAAGTGGCAAAGTAGAAGCAAGCACTTTGTCTGTGAAGATAAGACTTGCAGGGCCTTCCTGAACACTGAGGGCTGGGAGCGGGTAACAGCCAAGAAGGGGGAGCACACATGTGAGCCCCTCAATCATCCAATCACTAAGATGATAATATGGTATCTGGTCCAGATGATCCCCACCTTCTCTCACCTCCAGGATTCTGATCTAGTCATAAAGGCCTTGCAAAATCTCAAACCCAACAATATTAAGTTGTTACCAACACAGGAACAATTGGCCAAGTTTATCAGAGATAATTGGATTGCTGCCAATCCCCCTCCCCCCAAGGCCTCAGAAGTTCTATCTGAGCTCACACTCACTCATGAGCTTAAGCAGCTCCCAAGTGGGGAGGGCTTCCTCTTCCATGACAATGGGCCCGGCATCAAGGACCACATAATCTGCTATGCAACTCAGAAGAACCTGCTGGAGTTGAAAAGGGCTTCAACCTGGATAGTTGATGGTACCTTTGCCACTTGCTCCCGGATTTTCAAACAGCTCTGGATGGTTCATGTCCAAATTGACATCCAGGTGATTCCACTTGCCTTCTTCCTTCTCCCTGGGGCCACTAAGGCCATATATAACTTTGCTTTCTCCATCCTTTGCAAGGCAATTTCCCTCCTTCCCCCTGACAGCAACAATGATGCCAAGAAGACCCCCCACATCTATGCCAACCCTCCTGCCTCTAACAAGGACCAGGCCACCCTGGAATTGGAGAAAAAGGTAAGGCTCAGAGCTCTAGGGCCTCACATGTGCATTATAGACTTTGAGACTACTCAGTTCAATGAATTTGAGCAGCTGTTTAGCAGGGAGATGAAGGGGTGCCACTTCCAATTCTGCCAAGCAGTTGCTTGCAATGTGCAGGCCCATGCTGAGCTTAGTAGGTTGAGCCAGAGGGACACTTTGGACGCCTGCAAATTTGTGCTGGCACAATTCAGTGCCTTGGCTTTTTAAAGCCAGAGCATACTGCGCAGGGGTTCAAGATTCTCTCAAAAGATTATTAAATAGCCAAGCATCCAGAGTTCAAGCCTTTCCTCAAGTACTTTGAGCCCCAGTGGATTGGGAAGGTCATCACACAGAGGCAAGGCAAGGACCACGCCAAGGCCAGGTGGAACTTTTACTGGGCAGCTGTCAACAGAGAGCTCAAGACCACTTTGGCGCTAGAGGCTTACCATAAGCATCTAAAGGCTAACTTTGGGCTTCACCCAAAATTCAACAAGTTATTCTCCCTCCTGCAGTATGAGCAAGAAAAAATTATCTCCAAGCTCAGAGATCTTGCCAACTGCTTCCCCCCACCAAGTCTACCACCTGATCCACCCTCTTTACCAAGGCTATCCAGGGTGCAGCCAAGCACAATTACAAGGCCTCTGAGATCAAGCAGCAGCTTGAGCTTATTGTCACTGCCCTCCTGGAAGGGGATAAAATGAAGAAGGGGAAGAATGGGGAGGAATAAACTTGCTGTCTCGCTTCTATGGTTTTAACTTTTAAATTTTTTGTCAGGGATCCAACCTGTGGGGGGTTCTTGGGAACTTGCGGGCAGACGGCCTGCGGCGCTGGCAGGGAGAGCCCACCACAAGATTAGTGCTAACTTTACAATATAAGATAACAATTTTCCCAGGAGGGTCCAAGGTCCTCTTGTGGGTACAATAGAATCTATCAAGCCAGTAAGAGTGATGTACATCACTCCAAATATCTGAGTGGAAGTAGATTCATTAGCAGCAACAGATTCTTGCAGACAGTTGGGCTGCAGGGTGAGAGGCAGTGTCATTGGGACCAAATATGCGGGCAGGTAGTTGTACTTGTTGCAGAATAGCAGGGGAGGTATGGCAATTCTGTTGCTGTCCCTGTAAACAGTCTGGTCTCTCTAGTTCTTGCCTCAGGTTTGTAGATTAGGATTTCCTCTGAAGTGAACTCCAAGTACACAGGGTTGGGAGGTACTTGATGAAATTTAATGGGCTGTAGGGAGTTACTGGTGGGCAATAAAGGTTGAGCAGCTGGCCCACAGTTTCTTGGGGTTGATGGGAGTGAGGTACAGAACCGTGGGAGGTAGACTGTAAATGAAAGAACTAATATCAAATATGGAATAACCTGGTTGATTTAAAGATTCATGTCACTTTATTGCAAGAATGGTAATGGGCGACTTACTGGTGGTCCAGGGTATAAGTATGCCCATCTGTCATGGGTAAACTTTTACAAATTTCTTTGGCCCGGGTGTTACTGTTTACCAGGTTTTTCCAGTCCTTGGTGGCATCCATTGCAGGAGTTAATTCTTTGGCTGGTTTGAACTGAGAATACTTGAATTTCCTTGTCAGGTTGTGGGATTGGTCATCTCTGGGTGGCCCGTGTTTTATAGGAAGTTTCTTCATTTCCTTTTCCGTAGTGGCCCAAGTTATTCTGGATTCTATGGCTAGAACTGCCTGCTGATTGGTTGAGTAAACAGGAACCTTCAACGTGGGGAGTGTCAATATAGGTGGTTTTGACTCATCAAGCTTTAGAGGGTTTCCTGAAGTTAAATCCTGCTCTGGTTAAAGCCCAAAAATCTGTGGGCAGCTGGGAGGCTGGTCCTGCAGGCTGGCGGCCTGCAGGGTGTCAGAGTTCAAATCCTGTAATTGAAGTTTTTCATTAAGCATGATCAATAGGAGTTTGTCACTTGTGACATTTTTAGCTTTGATTTTTACTTTTTAGTTTTGATTATTTAGTTTTTAGTTTTAATTTTTTGATACAATTAGATATCACTGAGTATTTTATGTATACATGGCAAGTTTGAGATGGATAGTTATAGTTGAAAGTGAGTGAAATATCTTAATTTTTGTTAATTTACTATTAAAACATAAGACATTCACAGTTGTGCTTATATGAGCTATATCAAATAAATATTAATATTTCTTAATATTTTGGATAACTAAACTGATTGTGTAAATCCACTGCCTCCTTTGGCTTTGGATCAACCCGGTTTTCCCCGCCGCACCAAAAAAGGCCCAAAAATCATGGCTAAGCTGCTCGATTCCCTAGGAGATTTAGCTCATATTGTTGATGAGAGATTTGTCCTGGCTTACCCTGCGGATCCCCTGGCTTTGGTTGTCCCAGATTAGGAGGAAACACTGATCAATTTGGATTATTTGTTAGCATGGTGTTGCCCTCTTTTAAGAACAATCAGGAACACCCAATCAAAGACAACACATCAATAGTCTCTAAGTCAACTGAATCTGAAATGGTTGGGATGTCATCCAGCCAATCAGACAGAGTTGCGGAAATTATCCTGAAACCCTCCAGCACCCCTGGCTCTGGCCAGAAAATTTTCTCTCCCAGCCAACCAAATGCAAGTCAAAATAGTCAGGTGATCATCTCTTAGCAACTCATTCCTTTTTAACAATGCCAGGGGACTTTGGGTACCCTGCTTGTTAATTCTCCAATTCAATAAAGTTTGGGTTTGTTGCACTTGTTTTAAAAATTTATAGTTTGATTGGATCTCTGTTTAGGTTTCTATTGCCTAGAGATTCTAAAAGTTAGTTGTCTTCTTAAACCTTACCTTTTGCCGACTTGTTTCAAACCTGGTCCTTCTTCTGGGACTTCTGAAACAAACTCTAGCATATAGCTGTCTTTGTTTTTGTTTTTGCTTTTGAAGCTCACGCTTGAGCTTAAAAGTTGTGGTTAAATTCATTATAAATACCTAATTTATCTTGATTTTTACTTTAATTTATTTGTTTCAAACCTGCTTTTGCTTTGTAAAAAAAGACACCTGAGTTCGCCGCCAAGCTGTACAAGGCCTTCCAGTTATTTCCTACCTGGTTTCTTGTTTGTGGGTTCCCCTGTTTGGCAAAATTGTATTGTTTTTACCTATAAAAAAACCTCCTACTTTGCCCAATTTTGTGGAGAATTCAACAATGATACTCCCAGTGCTGAAGTTTGCAGTATTTTCCTTGGCTTCATCCCTGTTGCTTTTGTGGACAGCTTCACCTAATTTGTGGTCAAAAATCTCCTCTTCTGCGCGGCTTGTGGGTGAGGATCCTTACAGCCTCTTGAATCTCCCTGGTGGCCTCCTGTTCTCTGAAGAGGCTATGGTTAAAAGCCTGACTTGCAATGACCTGAAATTGGAGGTTGTGGATCATGCCCCGCCTGTTCTTGCGGGCAAGGGGACATTGGCACCTCCCCCCTTGGTCTAGAGAAGAGTGGCTTGGTACCTCCCCAAGTGTCTGTGAAGTCTCCTCCTGCTTCCACCTGTACTCCCTGGTTGCTTACGGGCCTAATGCTGATGGGATTGAATGTTTATTTTCCTCAGCTATCCCCTGGGTTCTCCCTGTGGTCCCCCCTTCATGTGGCTGTTCCAGTTCTCCACTGGGCAGCATCCTGGTGGTTTGTTTTGCCTGGATGGGAGCCAAACTTAGTTAGTTTAGCCCCCTCTCTCACAGATTGTGTTTGCGTATATTTTTGTTTCATTGGAATTTTAATTTTTATGGTAATAAAAAAATATTTTTAAATGAAGAGTGTAAATTACATAGTAAAATGAGAAATAATATCTCATTTCTCCTTATTTTTATTAATTAATGTACTGTTTTTATTGCATAGTGGGTGCTCTGGGGTCACTTCGGTATACCATAGCTGTAAAGCTTAATTTTTTATATTAAAGTTTTTCATTACATCAAGATCTTTTAATTAAAAATGTGTGAATTTCCAGTTGTCAATCAGGGAAAAAGCTGAATTCTCACTTTACTATAGTGTCAAGCACCCGGGAGTTAAACTTATCACAGTTGCCCTTCTTTCTGGGACTTAGACTATTGTATTTTGCTTGTTATGTGGGAGGTACTTGGCTTTAATGACACTTTTAGAGGCTTGTGTATTGGCCTTGACATACCTATTATGTGTCCTTGATCTTTTCCTGGACCCTCTGGGATGCCATCTTGGATAGGCTATCCCACGTCCTGTTGCACAAGCCAACTGGTTATGGGATAGTCCATCCATAAAAATAAAATAAAAGTATATCTAGGATTAAATATGTGTTTATTTAGGGTTTTAGTTTAGTTTTGGGTTCTTGTTTACACTTTGTTTAGTCTTGAATAGTATCATAATCTTTATATTGGTGACATGAAATGTATAAAATTTTACTTGATTGTTTTTTAGACAAATTTACATTTTATTTGATTTTCATGTCTATATATGGTTACTAAAATTGCATTTTTATTTGATTTTAGTCATAGTATATGTTAGGAATTTATATTGACTTTGTTCTACCTTGAATATCTTGGCAGCCTACCAGGCCATCTATCAGAGAAGCTTCCAATATTACTAGCAGGCTCAATTGATCTGAGAAGCCTTTATGAAGTAGATTTGCATTATTCATTACCAGAACAACCAGGAATACTATAGACTCCAATTACAACTGGTTCCCAATTGGCTAGAGTTATTCCAGAATACTCTAGCAAACCACCGGGTTAGTTAGTATGGGTTTCCCCAACAATCAAAAGGAATGTGTCCAATTGCACTAGCAAACCGCCAGTGCCATTGAAAATCCATGCAAGAAAGGTTGCCCAGGAACAAAGTGACATGCACTAAAAATAGAGCCATCAATTGGCGCTGCCACTGCCGGCGCGCCAATGGATTATGCATGGCTATGAAGTAAATAGTACCCAGCACAGGGCACTATGATATCAAATCCAATGCCATTGCATAGATGCCTGACTCTGGGTGTTGATGCTGGCAGTCTGGGGATGGAAAGACTGGCTGAGCAAGAGTTAGAAGCGCCAGATGAAATTATCCTGGCAAGGGAGCATGAGCTCTATAAAAGCCCTTCCAGTGGACTAATGAAAGGCAGACAAATTTAAGAATATCATACTGCAGAACTTTTTTATTAGAAGAAGAAATCCAAGTTTGAAGACCTTAGTCATTACTCAAAGACATTAGCAAGCCACTGGTTAGAGAGTTGCTTGGAAGTTGCCTCCCTTGGATATCACCAGCTGTTGCCCTGCCAAGGAATCCACAGATGTTGCAGATAACGCTTGTTGTCATACAAGAAAACCTTTCTACACAATGACCAAATATCCCATATACTTAATAAAGTGATTGATACTTGGACTGCCAGATCTGATAGCAGAACCAAAAGTTCTGACAGTATAGCTTATTAATTTAGTTTTATGCTCCCTAGTTTATAAACTGTCTATTCAATTCATATTTCAATTCTCACAATTATTTTTTGATTTTAATAATTGCTTTAATTTGTGATTTGAAATTTAGTTATTGGTTTTGACAATACCACAATTTGAAATATTGAAATAAAATACAAAGAAATCAATTTCATTAGAAAAGGGCAAACCACAAGTGCAATTCAAAATTAGACATGAGATTTGATAATCCCTCATTTTTGCCGTTATGCTCTGAACTTCCAGTGATATTGAGTTTTGGATGCCAAAAGTTCTGTAATTAATTGACTCATTAATTTAAACATTTTTAATAAAGTAGTTTTTAAAGATATAGTGCTAAGAAAAATCAACTCAGGTGCAAACAAAATATAATTGAATACAATTTTATAATTGATCAATACAAATTAGTTGGGTTTTAATTCTTTTTCATCTGAGTTAATTTTTCTTAGCACTATATCTTTAAAAACTGTATAATAATAAGCAATATTCATATGGTACTGTCAGGATTGATAATTTTCCTCCTCTTAAAACCTGAGTCCAAGAGCAGGTTTTGAACCCTGGTCATGATTATGTGCAGGCTATTGTAACATAGGCTATGGTGTTTGATAATAGCTTAACTTGGATTATGATGTGATATACTTTACCCTAAACTAAGTGCTTATTAAAGACTATCCTAGTATGATTAATGTGTATATAGTGTAAAATTAATCTTTTATTGTTGTAAATTCAGAACCTGAATGTAAAAACGCAGGATTGTCAAATCCTTGGTCCAAATTTCAAATCACTTTTGCAGGATAGCCTTTTTTAATTAAATTAAATTCTTTGTATTTTTATTTGGATTTTTAAAAATGTGGGAACTTGTAAACACTTTAAAAATTTCAGGTCAAACTTCACATTTCCAATGGACAAATGAATTAAATGGAATCAGATTTGAAGCGTTCAAATCCATCAACCATTTTCATTAAGTTTACTATGTTTTTTGAAATTGTGGGATTGTCAAATCCAAGAGCCAAATTTCAAATCACTTTTGAATGCCACTAGTAAACTCAAATAATAATTGCAGGAACTGGAATCCAAATTGAATGTACAGTAAGAAAATAGGACAAATCAACCCAAATCAAGAAGCTCCACTCTGGATAAAATCAAATGAAAAATCCAATCTAAACACCCATGTTTAGACATGAAATTAAGTGAAATAAAAAATCATCTAAACTGGAAATGATTCAATATTCTGCACTTTAAATCACTAATATAGCGACCATAAACCATATAATGATTTATGAGCTACTCTCCTGATGACGCAGAAATTTTTTAAAAGTTTTTTAGACCCTGGCATAGCCAGGGGCCAAACAAAATTTGTTTCAATGAAGAAGGAGAGGGGGAAAGATAAACCATTAGTTTACTAACTATGTATTCATGTATGGCTACTAAGGATACTTGATTACAGTAGATTTCAGAAGACGCTAATAATAAAGTAGAATTATATATTACAATCTATCTTATCATGTTGTCTTTCCTTTGATGTAATGATAATGTGCTTGCAATTAATTGGACAGCTTGATTTCCTATTGCCAAGGCAACTGGAGGTGAAGCTGTCCAATTAATTGCAAGCACATTATCAACACATCAAAGGAAAGACAACGTGATAAGATAGATTGTAATATATAATTCTACTTTATTATTAGCGTCTTCTGAAATCTACTGTAATCAAGCATCTAAATTTTAGCCATCCTAAAATAGAATAGGGTGATTTTTGAGAATGCCTATGATTCCTAAAAGAATTAGCACAAATCCACTCTAGATCCATTGACATCCTTTTTGAGATGCCCATAAATTATATTTATTTCAAATTCACCTCATCTTTTATTTGAAATTTGGTTCTTGGATTTGACAATCCCGCAAATTCAGATTTGTTAATTTTGACATGATGTCTATGATTTGTTTGAAATACAGGAAATCTCAAATTGTACATTAGAATCCTGTATTTATGATTCATGTATCCCACATTTGTTTGCTGAGTTTTGTCTTTTGTTAGTTGAGTTATCTGCTCAAGGGATTTGGAATTTGCCAATTTAAATAAATCAAAAAAGTCAAATTAAATGGTTAATTTTATTAAATATTTTAATTTTCACTCAGCTGAGTTGCCCTCAAATGTGATTTGAAATTTGGACCAAGGATTTGACAATTCCGCGTTTTTACGCTCAGGTTCTGAATTTACAGTAATATAAACAAGGGAAGGGTTATATAGGGAATTGAAATTAATGTTTAGCAACTGATACTCTGATTATGCCTCAATGTCAGATAATATTGGCATTCAGCCCATCATTCATTATAATTGTTAGATGGGCTAAATAACCCTCTGAGGTTAATAACCAATTGATCCACTGAACTGGTTATACATCTGTGCAACAGGTCTATTTGGAACCTCAAACCAGAGCCTAATTAATGACAGGTATTATTGACATCAGTAATGGCTAGTTTAAACTAACCATCTTCAACATTTCCCTCCACTAAACTAGACATTACAGCGGTGTAGCTTTCTCTCTTATTATGGTTAACTGTCCAAAACAAGTAAGAAAGCCAGTAGTACAGTATACCAACCAGCCACAATAGAGAGTAACTACCAACTGTGTCAGCTCTAAAAGAGAAAGCCCCAAAGAACCACCATGCCCGTCACACATCTTGGAACCCAAAGAAAATGATAACTTTGACAAGATACTAGGCAGTGAAATCAACATAGCTCTACTAAGCTCCTCTAGTGGTAGTGCATAACAGTCAAGCACACCATCAAATACTGTCATGCACTCATTCACTGTGACTCTAAAAAGAACTTTGAAGCCATCTACACAACCTGATCATGTGGTACCCTCTATTCCAAGTTCTCCATCCAAAAGACTCCAAGACCTAAATGCAAATGACGTCCCAATTGCCACTGCTATAATCTAAGAAGACCAGTACAGAAAATATGTGGATATGGACCTGTATGTTTGTTGGGATTCAATCCCAAAGCTGCAGTTTTGTGGTTCCTTTGCAATGTGATTGGTATTAATGCTTGCTCTGGAGCATCCATACATGATCTCTACACGGAAACTTGAAGTCAGGAACACAGCTCACTGGCGTGTACCAATTCCTAAACTGATGGCCTACTCAGAGAACCAGCTTGGCCAATTCAGTTTTGATGGTATGTCTCTGTCAACTGATCAAAAGTCTCATGCACTAGAGCTGTTTAATGGCATCTTTGTTGCTTAGATGAATCCTAAGTCAGCTGAAGGACCAGTATCTTTATGGCATGGTTCATGCAGTCACAAATATTGTCTTCACAGAGCCATGAGTGCTAAACTGGACCTGCTAAGCTATGAAGATGTAGGAAGCCAAAAATCAATGATGCTAGTTGGAAACCTTGTCCTGTGTGGTTCAAATTCTGTATACCACCAATGTCTTTACCATATTCCTGAGTAGCTCAAATGACTACCCAATATGATGTACTCCGTGGGAAGCAAAACACCAGAAGAGTATGCACAGCAGGAAAGCCTGCTATGGGAGTGTATCCTCCTGGGAATTACATTCCCATATTCAGTAGTAATCAATTGTGTCAGGTTCCTACCAGTTGATTCATCCCCCTTTCTCCTTCATGGCTTCTGTTGGATGCCTTCTGTGTGGCTTATACATGCTGCATCTGCATAAGTCCTTCTTCAATTACGTCTAGCATTAGAAGAACTTGCACCTTAATAAAGTGTTGCAACATAATTGTTTTTTTCTTTTTCACTTATATGTGTTATCTTCCTTCTTGTTATAAATAGGGTTACAACTCATGGATTATTTTCATTAGGGTTTTTCTTTATCCAAGTTATTACCCATAAGGGTAATTATTCTTGATCACTAGGAGCCTTGCACATATATTGCGCATGGACTCAAGTGATCAACTGTCCAGTTCCAGATCCTTTAGGATGTAGCTGTCTAGTCCCGCTTTCTGGGCTACTTTGACCAGGCCTTGCCATAACAAAGCAAACTTGCTTTTACAACTGTACCCCCAGTTACTATAGAAGTATACCATGATTTCTATCTCATGCTCAGAAAGAGCAGGGCGCGTCTTTACTGAACAATCAATGTCCTTTTCCTTAGTAGCCAGATTGGTAGAGTAAGCTTCCAACTATAGTTTGATAAGAGTATAAGCTAGTCTCTTCAAATATGCATCAGGTGAGAGAGAATCACCAGAACTAACTAGGCTGTACAGACAAGATAGAAGACTAGGCTGTTATCCATACAGAAGCTGGAAGGGACTTTTCCCAGTGGCCCTTTGAAATCCAATATTGTACACAAAAGTAGCTGCCAGAAGATATGTGTACCATTCCAGTTTATGCCAATGGCTTAGCTTCCTTAGAATCTGAACTAGACTCCTGTTGATTCTCTCTACCATTCCATTTGTCTGAGGATGATATGGAGTTGAAATAGTGCCACAAATGCCCATTAACTTATTCAACTGTAGTATCATATAACTGGTGAAGTTAGAGCTGTTATCTGTCAATAAAGTCTGCAGGTAGCCATGCTTGTAGAGAATGCTCTCAAGTATAAACTTGGCTGTGATTAGGACAGACTGATTTGTAATTGCCTTAGTCTCAACCCACTTAGTCAGTTGGTCCATGGCTACTTTTTAAATTTATTCTTACTTGTTGTGATAGACAATGGTCCAACTACATCAATTGCAGCTGTGTGTAATGCAAAACCAAGTCATATCAATTGATGCTGATAGCGCAAGACTTTGGGTTGCTCTATATTACAATTGTGGTAGGCAGCCAGTGTTTCTGCTACATCATAATGCATCCCTTCCAAGTAACAATGAGTTTTAAAATGTTCAGGGTCTTCTGAATACCACCGTTATCTACAGTGCAATGTGCTAACACTACTGCATCAGTACGTAAGGATGATTGGATATAGGGCAACCATTTCCCCTTATGCAGCTTGAGAAGCTGCTTGTCCTTAACACAAATATACACCAAAAGAGTTTCAGAATTTTAAAATCTCAAGTAGCTCCTCCCCCCACATAGAAGGCTTCAGCATCAACTTATTGTAATGCTTGTCTGCTGCTGAGAAAACCAAAGCTATGGTTGGAAGGCAGGAGAGGCAATCCATGTTCTGATGCATGGTGCCAGCGCAATGTATTATCTTGAAGTCATAAGCCTGCAGCTTGATAGCCCATTGTGCCAACTGTCCTTCAGGGTCCTTGAGTGTCTTCAACCATTTTATTAAGGCATGATCAGTCACCACCGTAAAGTGCACTCTGTGAAAGTATACCCTGAATTGTTGACAAGCATAGATGACTGCCAGACATTACCTTTCAGTAGCCATATAATTTTGTTTGTGGCTATTAAGTGTACAGAAACAATATCCCACAGGATGATCCTGGTTGTTATTGTCCAGCTGAGAAAGAAAAGCACTAATTTCTATCAAACTAGCATCTGTATGCACAATGAAGGGACAATCAAAGTTAAGGTATGAGAGTACTTGCTCTGTAACTAGAGCGTCTTTTAAGTCCTCAAAGGCCTTTTGGCAACCTGGTGCCCATGAAAATTTGACTTCATTTTTCAACAAGTGGAAAAGTGGACCTCCTAGACCTGCAAAGTTTGGTATAAACCTTTGGTAATAACCAATCATTCTTAGAAACACCTGCACATCTATCTTATTGGTAGGTGTTTGGATATGCGTGATGGCTTCAAACTTAGTGGGGACAGAACTTAGGCCATCTCTGCTGATAAAATAACCAAGGAATTCCAGATGCTCCTTAAAAAAGTTGCACTTCCTTGGTTTCAACTTGAGGTTAGCTGCAATGAGGCGTTGGAACACTGATTCTAATTGTTCCAAATGTTGACTAAAGGTACAAGAGAAGACATTGATGTTGTCAAGATAGACCTTATACACAAGTTAGCTTAAGATATCCTATTACAGTATCCATAGCTTGTTGAAATATTTCTGGGGAATTTGCCAATCCTTGTGGCATCCTAGTTGGTTGAAAAAGGCCTTGCTCTATTATGATTGCACACTTTTCCTGGTCTGCAACTGGAAGGTTGATCTGCCAGTATCCACTGATCAGATCCATTGCGCTAAAATATTTTGCGCCCTCAGCTTATCCAGTGTATCATCAATATGTGGAAAGGGATATGAATCCTTCTTTGTGACAGAATTTAACTTGCGGTAGTCCATCATCACACAATTTTTGTCATCCTTCTTTTTAACAATCAACAGAGGCAAGGACCATGGGCTTTTGCTAGGAACCAAAAGGCCATCAGATAGCAGTTTTTGTAACTCTTCATTGATAATGGCTTGGTTATCCAAGCTGTGTCTTATAGGTCTTGAGCATATAGGGACAGTTCCTTGCGTGTCCAGCACATGTTCAACTCCTAAAGCTTCGCCTAGGTTGTGATAATGCTTGACAAAGACATCTATATTTCTCAAAGAGGCTTAAGGCTCAATCCTTCTGGTCCTCTGTTAGTCCATGCAAGGATTTTTGCAGAATTGAAAACAGAACACTAGGATGGTTGCAAGGTAGTGCAACCTCACTAAATTCTCCAAAAGGGGTGATAACCATTAGGCTCAAATTCTCTTCTAACTTCATGTACCCCAGAAGCTGGTGTTTCATCACCTTTAGTGACTTATCTGAAAATTTACCCAGAAGTACCAGGATTTCTTCTGAAGAAGGCATAACAATACCTGATAAATCCAAGGTTCTAACCAGGAACCATTATGTAGTCCAGCAACCTCATCATACATTCCTTTTGGAAAACTGAGGCACAGGCCTGTGTTGTGTATAACTTGGGACCAGCATGGAATAAAGAACTCACTGGTCAGATACAAGGGAATTCCCTTATACTCTTTTGTAGCCAGCAGCAAAGTCTTGATCTTGCGCTGTGAGAAGGTTTAGGCTACAGGCATGTCCCCATTAGCGTACTCCATGTTGATGTAGTGTATCTTCTTGGTAGGAAAATTTGTTGGTCCGTCATCATGATAGAACATAGGTACAGAGTGGCCCAGAATACTGAAGGCGCTATCTTGATGGTTTATGATAGTATCATATGTAGCCAGGAAGCTTGTACCAATCAGAATATTGTAGCTTTTATTGCACAATACTATTGCTGGTGCTGTTACTACCAGTGTTGCAAAATCTTTGATTACTCCCTCTCAGGGAATTAACACCCCAAGTAGTTCACCAAATGAGTCACCAAACAACTCATCAACTAATTAATAAGCCGGTGGCACTCTTATCATTTGACCATCTATTACGGGATCACACAGTCCAGATCCTAGAAGGAATACAACTTGAATAAGCCTTGTGACTTAAGAAAAACATTACTCAGATAAGCCCCATGACCTCCATGACGTACATGGACAGTATGTGGCTTCCCATATAACTATATAATATTACATATTCATATCAAATAAAGTATCATTCTTCTCTTAATTTTTCCTTTATCTTGTTTATTATACTTCCCAGAAGTATATACACAACACCAGCTTCATAAAACACAATGGTAAAGAGGAATAAGCACTCAATTCTTTTGTTCTGTCAGGGCCAGCTGTTTCAAACTCCTCATTGTAGTCCAGGTCAGGCACAAGCTTCAACTTCTTTATCAATATAGTTGGCACAATATTTCCAGGAGCTCCAGAATCCAGGATTTCTCTTACCCTGAGCTTATGAACTACAAGATCAATATAAGTGCACTTGTGTCTTTCTTCATAATTAGGAGATATAATCTTAGTACCCTTATGAACATCTAAACATTGAAAATAAGAAAGAAATGACTCCAACAAAGTTTTCAATTCAGGCTTTAGTGTTTTTAGGGTATCCAAGTTTGTAGAGACTTGGCCCAATCTCAATAGTTGGGAAAATTTCTTAGCACTGTTGCTCTCATGAGTGACTTTGCTGTATGGTTTAGAAAGTTGCTCAGATTAGGGTGTGGATACTGTATCAAATGCTTCTTGAGAAGGTAGGCTTTCTGTGCAGATAGCCTGCTTCCTAGTGACTGCATTGACAGCTAATAACCAGTGCAGAATGTCTTCATTAATTTCTTCCTTATTGGGCAAGTATCTTTCAGGACAGGCTTCTTGATCCAGCAATCAACCGTCCTGGTCTGAAATGTTGGGTTTTGGATCAATAGTAGGAGAGGGGTAATTACTGATAACAGTCAGGGCTTTCTCCTTGACCTGACTGCTTAGCAGTTTTTGGCTCTTTTGTATCTTCTTCTTCCTCTTCTTCACCTGTAGGCTCATTGTCTTTGCTTCCTTTGTGGCCCAAGTGATGTACATTGGCTTTGGGTTGCTTGCAATCTTGAGAAAGGTGCCCTGGTTGGCCACACTTGTAACAAGTGCAAGTATTGACAGAGTTGTTGGTTGAGGAAGTAAACCCATGTGTTGGTTTCTTCAAGGGATCCTTATCTAATTTCTTGCCCTTGGATTCACTTGCAGAAAAGGAGGTGGACTTCTTATAATCTGGGAAAGGAATATAAAATTGTTCCTTGAATGACCCCAAATGGCGCATTAACTCTGGAACTGTCTGAGCACCATAAATACCAGACTTGAGTGTAATGTATAACTCACAGTTAGGGCGCACATAATTAAGAAGAGCTCCTTTCACGTTCACAAAAGTGATGGCTCCCATAGAGACCAGAGTTTGGGCCTACAGGTAGAAAAATTCCAAGAACTCCATGAGGGTTTCCCCTTTCTTGATCTTCTCTTCTGTGAATTCCATCTTGCAACAGAAAAGGGCTTCCTCACTGCCAAATTCAGCAATCAGGGCTCTGGACACATTCTCATAGGTCCACCCCTGTTCTGGCAATCTTGGCATAATAATTGTTTGTATTTCCAAGTCCAAACAGTTAAAAATAGTGTTGCAACCGAGATCTAAACCTTGCCTGCTAAGTATCTTACAATACACAGGGGGCACTCAATGAGCCACCCCTTGATGTATCTAACGTTATGAATGAATCTGATGGCAATGTCAAATGGCGGGCACTTCATCCTAATTAGGAGCGTTGCCAATTTGACCTGCTGATCCCCGCACAAGTTATTCCTTGGCTCCAAACCCTACATGGAACTCCCCACTATGCCACCCCCTTGTGGCCTGGTGGCTTCCCCATTTAGTATATTAATCACAATATCCTACAATAAATGATACCTTATTCTTACTATTCTGTCCTTTCCTATTGGACTGTTGTCTTCCCCAATTCCAAGTACTGGACCCTCATTGGTTCAGTTGCAACAGTGGTAGCAGAAGCAGGTTCTGACCTATTTTAAAAACAAAATTCCCCCAAGAAAGGACGGAGTATGGGCTGCATGGCTACTCCACAACAAGAGACATTCCTTCCAATCCCCAAGGGGGACATCCCCAAAGGTTATGTCATCTATCAAGATTTGCTAGTTCTTACCAGTGTATACAATTGGCTCCGCCTCAGGCAGCCTGATGCTAGCGTCACCCTGCCACAGTTGGATCTGTTGCAATGTATGCTCAATCTCCAACTAGAGTCCTTCACTGGCAATGTCAAAGGAGCTGAAATTGTCAGTTGGCTCTAGTCCACCAAAACGCGCCTTTGTATCTGTCAGGTTCCTGAGTCCATGTGGGTTGCCACTGCATCTGGCTGCCTTACAGGGCCTGCTGCTGTGTGGTTCACTAACTGGGCCAGCCAGGAGTTTGACGTCACCTGGGCAACATTTTGGGACGCCGCCAAGTCCCAATATAGCAAAACCTTCTCTCCCATTATCCTGGGGACTCCCCTCTTAGCCATCAAGCAGACTGGTTCTGTCCCTGAGTATCTTGCCGCTTGGCAACAAGCCCTTGCTGCCGCCCCCAAAGCAGTGACCAATGAGGTTGCCATGTTGCTCACTCTTATTATCAATGGATTAAAACCCCATATTTGCAAGTGGGTTCCCGTTGGCTGCTGCACCTCTATTGACAACTGCTATAAAGCCATTGTAGAGGCCAATAACCAGGCTTCAATGGTCTTCCACTGCACCAACAATGCTCCGCCCCAACCACGTCCTGCACCTAACAATGGCCAAGGTCAAGTGGGCCGTTGCCAACTGCGCCAGCAAGAAAGTGCAGCTAAACGCCCCTGCAAGGGGGAGCTCCAGCTAGCACTAATTGAGGACCAGGGAAAAGCCTGGGGGTTGTAAAAACAAGAGGCTTTACAACCCCAACTGACCTGCCCTCTCAGCCCTTGCTTGCAAAGAACTCCCGCAACTACAATCTTCACAAGGTCAAAACCCTAGACGTCTTTCAGGTCCATAGCAACGACCCCGTGTTGCAGGCTGCTCATTCCGCAAATAAAGTAACACACTTGTCCTATACCTTCCAATTCTGTGAGAACACCCACAAGTTACTGGTAGATACTGGGGCTGATCACACCATGGTAGATCAGGCGTTTGCTGACTCCCAGCAATTAGACTGAGTACCCAGCAGATTCAAAGCAGTACGTGTAGCTGATTCCCGCAGAATTCCATCACCCACAAGATGGTATCCTTCTCCGTAAGAATGGGGAACATCCAGGTTAAGCTCTCTGGGCCAATCATGGCAGGCCTCAGCCACAACGTAATTGCTGGCCTCAACTGGCTCTGGCATAACTGCCCTTACATTGATTGGGATACCTCTGTCATCACCCTCAATAGAAATGGGGTGGGTTTTCAGATTTACCCCATGGAAATAAACAAACTACTACATGACACTGTGTTTTTCAGAATGACAGAAACAGGATCATACAATTTCAAGGGGGGAGACTAGACTTTAACCAATTTTCAGTCAAAGTTATCTGTGCAGAACCATCTGCAGTCCCTCCCTTGTCAACATCACCACCACCAGCGCTAGCTGCACTCCTTGAGGAGTAAAAGGATGTATTCAGTGAAGCACTCAAACAACTACCTCCACCTTGGGAGATCCAGCACGCTGTACAACTTCAAGGATTGTTACCTAAAGCACAACCATTATACTGTCTCACGCCAAAGGAAGATGAAACCCTCCACCAGCACCTTGTGAACGCGCTTGATAAGGGATTCATTTGCCCCTTGCTCTCTCCATACAGGGTGGTGGTCTTCTTTGTAGCTAAAAAGGATGGGTCTCTTTGCCTGGTCACAGACTACTGCACCCTAAATGAGGTGACAGTTAAAAATAAATACCCCCTGCTGCTGATTGACGACATGTTTGATACACTTGCAGGCGCAAAGGTCTTTAGCAAGATCAATCTCACTGCGGGGTACAACCAGGTCCACATTGCACCAGGGGACAAGGCAAAAACTGCCTTCCGCACACTCTACAGGTTGTTTGAGTGTTGTGTCATGAACTTTGGAATGACTAACACTCCCTCCACCTTTGCCATGTTGATGAACAAAGCCTTTGAGGAACTGATTGGAAAGTGTGTGGTTGTTTACCTTGATGACATTATTGTCTTCAGTCAAGATCAAACCACACACCTCCAACACCTCCGTGCTATCCTCAACACCCTTCGGGAAAACTAGCTAAAAACTAAACTCTCCAAATGTGAGTTTCTCAAGTCAGAGTTACTATTCCTTGGGCACACCATCTCTGCCCAAGAGATAAAACCCAATCCTTCCAAAATTAAGGCAATCACTAGCATACCGCCCCCCACTGATGTGGGCCAAGTGCAAACATTCTTGGGCATGGTTGCCTATGTACGCAAGTTCATCCCCAATTGCGGAGAACTAATTGCACCTCTTACTGAGCTCCTCAATACCAAACAGCGCTTTCATTGGACCCCTGCCAGAGAGTACGCCTTTGAGACGTTGAAGCAAAGGCTCACAACAGCACCAGTACTGCAGTTTCCCAACCAAAATTGACAGTACAAACTCAAGACTGACGCCTCTGACAGGGCTATAGGGGGCATGCTAAGAGTAGAAACTGACAATGGTGTCTTCCTCCCTGTAGCATATGAGTCCAGGAAGCTCACTGACTCAGAACAACATTATCCCATCCATGATAAAGAGCTGGCAGCCATTGTACACTGTGTTGAGAAGTGGCGCTGTTACTTAGAAGGTGCAACCTTCTCATCCCGCGTTCTGACAGACCATAAGTCACACCAGTACTTCAACACACAGTCCCATTTGACACGCTGCCAAGCAGGATGGGTTGAACGTCTATCCACCTATCAATTACGCATCAATTATAAGCCTGGAAAGGAACTTGTCACAGCCGACCTCTTTCACAACTCTATGTAGCGTCCATCACTGGGGACAACGGTCTGGACCCAGACTGGCCCACGCTCTACCTGCGCCCTGAGGCAACCCGCTATGAGGGCCTTAACTTGGCCACCATCTCCAAGCTGAAGGACAACAAAAGTCAGTTCACCATTGATTCTGGAAACGTCTGCTGCCGGGCAGAGACAGGTGAGAAGACGCCTTACATTCCCACCACACAATGAAGAGACACCATCTTGCACTATCACCAAACCTTGGGTCACATAAGAGGTCATAACCTCTTTGAGATCATGAAATGTAAGGTTTGGTGGTTGCGCATGCGTCAAGACATCTTGGACCTCCTTGAGATGTGCGTGCTGTGTGAAAAGAATGCGTCCAAACCTGCACCTCCCAAGTCTGTCCTACCCATCAAGGCTATGGAACCCTTCAAACAGTGGGCTCTTGACATTGTGGAACTGCTTCCCAAAGACAGACTGGGTAAGAAGTATATTATCACCGCTATTGACTATTTCACAAGTTAGCCAGTGGCCTAGGCCACAACCAAACACACCGCCACCACTGTTACCCTCTTTATTGGTAAGGAGATTGTGGCTTGCTTTGGGCAACCCAAGCGTCTTATCACAGATGGCGGGCCCAAACTTGTTAGACACGTTGTGAAGGCATACTGCGTCAAGAACGCGCTCCAACATATAGTCACAACCCCCTACCACCAGCAAGCCAACAAACGTGTGGAACAGTTAAACAGCTCCCTGGTTCAACTGATTGCCAAAATCTTATAAGAGCATCCTAACACTGTGTGGACTGAACATCTTCCCACTGCCCTACTGATCCTGCAAGCAAGAATCAACAGGGGCACTGGGTTCAGCTCTAACACCCTGGTCTTTGGAACACCTGACGGTCTGACAGGGGTTGAACAGGGGAAACTACAGTCCAAGGTTCCCAACAAGCCCCCCTTAGTGCCAACTCCCTCCCTAGACCAATGGCGTGCCAAAGCCTGAGAAATTGAACTCAAGCGGATTTCAGGAGGGACAAAACACCTCAAAGCTAGATACGCCATAGGTGACCCCGTCTACACCCTCAATCCCAATTCTGCCAAATTAGAACCCAACCACCTAGGGCCCTTCAAGGTAGCTGCTGTCTATGACAACCACACCTACTAACTTGAGGATGCCCAGGGAAACACCAAGAAACTTCACCACAATTGCTTGCACCCCTGCTGTGCCATCCCCACACAAAGGTTGTTTGTGCGGACCTTCCCAGACCTTCTGCAGACTCCAGTCCTGGTGTCTGACAACAAGCAGGGGGCAAGGGGGGTGTTGCAACTGAGATTCAAACCTCGCCTGCTAATGTATCTTACGATACACAGGGGGCGCTCAATGAGCCGCCCCTTAACGTATCTAACGTTATGGATTAATCTGATGGCAACATCAAATGGCGGGTACTTCATCCTAATTAGGAGTGCTACCAATTTGACCTGCTGATCCCCGCACAAGTTATTCCTTGGCTCCAAACCTTACATGGAACTTCCCACTATGCCACCCCCTTGTGGCCTGGTGGCTTTCTCATTTAGTATATTAATCACAATATCCTACAATAAACAATACCTTATTCTTACTATTCTGTCCTTTCCTATTGGACTTTTGTCTTTCCCAATTCCAAGTACTGGACTCTCATTGGTTCAGTTGCAACAATAGCCGCGCTCTTCATGGCGTTGTCTGCACCATACATTGAGTTGTTGTATAGACAGAGGAACATATGTATGTTTGACTTCTTATCAAACTTGGGAAGATGAGTGGGGTTAAAGTTCTGGATCACTGAGAAAGTACTATAGTTATAGATTCTTCTGGGCTGAGGGGAGATATTTGTGACAGAAATTGTTAGATAGTAAGAAGCAGTCTCTAGGTGGTGGGGAATCACCACCCAAATCCACATAGAGTTGATGATTAACCACTAACAAAGCTTCATATACTGTTTTGTGAAATTTTCAAATGATACACTAGGGTTAAGAAAAATGATTAACCCTAACCAAAGGAGCCCAAGATAAATAACCTGAGAGAGATTAAATGAGTCTTTGGCGTAGAATTCAGGACACTGAGATGTTACCAATGTCTCAGCTTTGAATACAGTGGGGAAAACTCCTAAATTTTCAGGCATCAGATTAACATTGGGCAGAGGCAACAACAAAGTGCCAACGGCAGGGCCCCGTCTTACTGTAATGATTTGGCTAAGAATTAAATTTTAGGGAATGTAGCACAGCAGTCCAACTACAGGATGCATTTTGAAATAAAGTTAGATCAGAAGATATTTGATTTTATTGAGTGAAAATTTTGGGAGGACTCAACTCTTAAGAGTTGAAACGGTGAAAACTATTCAATATATATCAAAATTTGACTAAGTAATATCACCTGGATCCTTGGCTCCTATTCCTTCTGTATTTTCAAGTGAGTACCTAGTCCCATTTACAAAGAACTCTTGTGTGACCAACTTTTGATACTGTGCTGATAAATAAGATCATATCTGGTGACTCTCATATTATGTCAATTTGTCAGTATCAGCTTACAAGGGGGAATCAAATACAACTGGTGGACCAGAGTGGCTGTAACACATTTTTAATCAACTGTTTGATTCAAATCCATCAAATCAGTTAATTTTGTTAACAGTTTTCCAGATTTTTGAACTTTCCTACTTAGAAAGATAATTCCTGGAATTATGGAATCTACTGTGACAGTATTCCTCAGGTTCAAGGCGCAGAATTGTGCCTCAGATGCTGCGTCTCTAGGGTTATTGCTAGTTCAAGATGTTGAAGCCGCAGCCCCAGGTAAGGGTGTCTCCCTACTATCCAGTACTGGTTCTGCAGCATAGACCTTACACATGGTTTGGCCTACGTTGTCTTTGTCACTCTCATAACTATGAAAATAACAAAAATCTTCAGGAAGAGCCTGGCTGTTGCAGGAGAGAGCACTCAGGCTTCTCCTGGTAGTGACTTGTGGTTCTGGCTCCAAAGCTTTCTGATGTGGATTCAACAAGAGCAGTTGCTCCATTTATCCCTGTAGCAGCTGGATATCACTGTGTTGCAATTTTACCTCTTGGGCTAGATCCTTTATTTTCCAATCAGTGACATGCAATTGGTCCTCAAGCTTCTCAATCTGAGACTCCTGCCTGCCAAATAACACACTGTTCTTTTCCTGAGCAGCCCACTGGCTGTTACCTAGCCTATCAAGATTATTGTGATTCTCTTCTGTTTGTTTATGGTCAATGTGCTTTATAATCTTAGGAAGTTCCATATAAAAATGGCTACAATAAGCAAGAAATTGTCAAAGGCCCTTATCAATCTCACTAATGTGCTTGGATAGCTCCTACATGTCCTGCTGGACTATAGCAGTGGCTTCCTTGTTAGGCTCAGAGGCAGAACCATCCTCAATTATTCTCATGGAACAACAGAGCAGCTTGACCTCATTCTGTAGATAGCAAAAGGTTGCTTCTGCTCCCTTGAAATGATGTGTTACCGTACAGAGCCAGTTGTTGTCAACCCCTTTATGCTCTAGCATTGTGCCAAGCATTATGGCAACATAGTTGATCAGGCGTTCCTCAAGCTGTGCAGACCATATAGCTGTAATGTCCTGGTGACCAACTAAACTATTGATTTGGTGCCTAATTTTGGACATATAATCTACAAGCTTGTCATACAGGCGTCAAAGAAATTTCTGTTAATTATTGATCAAGTTACCCTGATGCAATATAAGGGAGAGTTGATATCCCAGATAAATAAAATTGTAGTAGATTGCAGGATGGGCAAAACCATGCAAGTAACCCTTTGCTTGTTTGATTTTTTTATCTGTAAGCAAAGCTGATTGGGAGTAATCCCTCTGAAGTTCCTAAATTTCTCTTTGGCTGTTGTTCCATATGATGGCAGTACCGCCAACTTCTTGTGCGCTTTCCTGTTTTGATAAGCACCACAGTCCATGATGCCTATAGCTTGCTCCAGCTGTTGCTGGGTAGGCTCCACATTCCCATCCACTTCAAGTGGAGCTGGAACGTCCAGGTGTAGGGCCAAGTGGTCTTCTATTTGACAAGGATGTTGCATGTCAGCCATGAATTGACCAAAAGCAATGAATTTTATGGGAGAGCATCTCTTGTTCCAGAAAGGCAATTAATTTCCTTGAAGAGCTTTGTTGAAACCACAGGCTTGATCCACCAGCAAGGTTCCAACCAAGCAGGTTTGTGACCTGCAATCCAATTATCCGGTCACTTGAAGCCAGACTAGGAAGTCAACTCAAATTACCAAATCCAACAACATGAACAGATGATGATCTTTCATGGTGGATACCTCTTTTTGGCGCTTGACTCATTACCAGGATCAAGCCACCCCCTTCATCATCCAACCATGTGATCATCAATCATGTTCCTGTTATCCTTGATTCACATGATCTATATAATTACTATCTCACAATAAATATTATTATCCATCTTCTAAATATTTTCCCCGTGTAACTCTTCTAAAACAGCACAGTTATAACATTGGTAGCACAGGTAGGTTCTCCATCCTACCTTATCTTGAAAAAGTCTGCTTGTTGCCTGCACGCGCTGCGGCCAACAAATCCTTGACAGAATTATGTCTGGCCTTCTGCCTGACTGGACTCTGTACACCCCTGGTACTGCCATACCTTATGGCTTTTCCCTGTACTAGAACACAGTGATCCCGCTACCCGCCTTCAACGCCATGTCTGCACAAGGTTTCTTTCAGGCTCCCTCCTTGATGCTGCCACCAGCTGAAAAAAACACCATGCCTGCCTACGTAGCTCAAAGACTACAAAGCTTCACCTTGGAACCTTTTGCTGGGGCCAACAACAATAATGCTGCTGCATGAATTCAGTCTGCCCAGAGCAAGCTGGCTCAGATGGAATGCCCACAGCAGTTTTGGATTGCAGAGATTTCCATTTGCCTGACCCATGACACTGGCACCTGGTGCAACAAGTGGCACAAAGAGCACACCAATAAAAACTGGGATACCTTTAAGAAAGACTTCCTGGCAAGATTTGTGCTCAAGGATACAGCGCTCATGATCATACGCCAAGTAAAGAACCTGATCCAGACAGGCACTGTGAAGGAACTCACCCGCGCCTACAAAGAACTCTGACTTTGTGCACCATCCAACATGGCCTTTGACACCCCAGCCACACACCTCATGTATACAACGCCCTCAAGTTGCATGTGATGAGACATGTGAACCTGGACCAGGTGACCAACCTGCAAAGCTTGTACCTGTGACGGATCCAGGCCTAACCAGTCCATCCTGCCATTATCCTGCCCTTTACTCTGATTGCTGTTACCTTCCTGGGACAAAGCTTTGAGGAGCTTTGCCTCCAGGGAGGCAATTTTCTTAGATAACACTTTATTGTCATCCCACCAATGAGCCATGATTTCAACTCTTTTTTCCTCTTGTGCTCTCAACGCCTCAATTTCACAATTTGCCATCTCTTTTACTTGTTGCAATATTTCATCCCATCCTACCAACAAGTTCCAAGCATCCCAAGCATAAATTTGGTTCCCTTGGGCGGGTGTCCCTTTCTTTGCAAAGTAATTGGAATATAGCTCTTCACACGCAGCCTTTACTTCTACCAAAGATTTGGCAGGAACAGTCTTAGTGACCTCTAGGCTGGTCCAAACTTCTTCCAATGTACTTGTAGGAACCTCCTTTCTTGAGGCAGCGGTTTCCACACGGAAGACCCCAAACTTGGCTCTCTCAAATTTTAACAAAGAAGGCATGACAATTGAAAAATAGGTGAGGGGAAAGCGTCAAAACCGACAATGAATATATTTTATTAATGTTTAAATGTTTTTGCTTATATACCATTTGGGACATACATGGCTGAAAACCCCTCTGGCTCCTAAATCAACCAATGATTTGTGTCACGTGGTCTATGACATTCAAGTCATCCAACATAGATCTTTACCTGAGAGATCACCAACAATTCTCAACCTATGAGAATTGACCTACAATGGGCAGAAGTCACCTGACTCCATTCAACCCAATGTACCAATTTGGCATGGAGCTTCCCCAGCTCCCAGCGCCAAAACCCTGTGGATTGCACATCCTAAACTCAGCTATCAGTGTTCCAACTGGGACCCAGCTGATCAAACCTGAATTCCTAGGCATCCTTGCCTATATTTAGTTATTTTTGCATTTAATGGTTTTTTGCCTTAAAACCCATTAAACTGCTTCAAAACTCAAACCAGGCGCCACTGCGGCGCCCAGCAATTTCCCCAGGCAGCGCCTGAAAAAATTTGATAGCAGCACATCTTGAATTCATTAGGTGGCGTGGCGGCGCCTCTAATCCAATAAATTTGCCAACGCGGCGCTTTTAACCCAAATTCCGGGGGTTCCCATGGTTAACCTTAACCAAACTTCTTGACAAAGTCAAGGCCATTTTAATATAATTAAATCCTCATTAATTATATCCTGTATTTATTAATTAATTTTCCTGATTAACCAACCCATTTTGAGACACCCAGTCTCCAAGATTGATTCAGCCAATCTTGCCTCAATTCTTTTAGTTAGCCTAACCCAACTAACCATCCATGTTCTGTTCTTTTATTACACCTAGATATCCAGTTTCTAGGAACCTTCACCCTAATAATTCCAAACAAACCTATCTATATGTAATAAACAATAAAACAGAACATATTTATATTTCAGAGCATTTATTTGGCTAAATACTCAGCAGTGACTGTAGTACAGTCACAGTACTGTGAAGCGGAGAAAGTGGAGCAAACCTCCAACACACTTCATAAGGCACAAACTGGGAAACAAGAAAGACCCAAGGACTCCCATCCAGGCAGGCGCTCCTCTTGACCACCCCCTGGAGGCAACAGGAATAACACCAACCACAAACCCCCGGGAACAAATGGACATGGAAATGGAAACAATGGCCAGTCAAACCGGACCCATTTCTGTGTCACTGCCACGCAAGACAACCAAGACAAGGGAAAAGCCCAGGGAGAGCACTAAGCAAGCCAAGCTCTCCCCACGCAACTCCTGACTTTTCCAATGATGAGTACTGACCCAAGGATGTGGACCAATGCCCAATGATCCAGGTGCCCTCAGAGGACCCAGTACTGTACACCATTGCCAGACATCCCAATAAATTGATGTCCTATCCTTTCCGCTTTTGCAGTTACATAGGCTCAGCACTCCTGGATTTGGGCGCAGATTAAACCCTGGTCAACAGTAGCTTTGTGGATAAGTTCAAGATGGCCACTAATCCTTTACAGATTAAAAATGTGGTCCTGGCTGACAAACACCACATTGCCGTGACAAAGGAAACTTCCCCCTTCTCTGTCATGCTTGAGAACCTCCACTCCACCATTCAAGGTCCTGTCATTGACTTCCCAAAGTTTGAAATTGTGCTGGGACTAGACTGGCTGCAAAAGAACAATCCTCACATAGAATGAGCAACCTTAGTGTTGACCATCAAGTGTGAAGGTGTCAACCACCAGATCTACCCTGACTCTGTGGACCAACTTCTATGTGACCACGTCTTTGTGCGCATCACAAGACCCAGGGCAAGAAGAAAAACCTGAAAGCAATTGATTGGGACTCCTTCCAGTATAAGTTCATTAATTTCAAAGATCACCAGTATACACACCTCAGGACTGCAAAATTGTGGCCTGCCATCCAGAAATCTTCAAAGAAGCACTACCTGGGCTGCCCCCTGAGAAACACATCCAACACTTCATCCAACTCAAGGGGGCTGTACCCAAGGCGCGCCCTATCTACAGGCTAACTCCAAATGAAGACAACACCTTACGCGCCTACCTCAAGGAGGCATTGGAAAAAGGACTTATCTGCCCCTCACAGTCTCCCTTTGGGGCCTCCATATTCTTTGTGGCTAAGAAAGACGGTACTTTACAACTGGTCACAGACTACCAATCCCTAAACAAAGTTACCATTAAGAATTTTTACCCACTATTACTGATTAACAACCTCAATCATTCCTTGGGAGAAGCCACAGTCTTCTCCAAGATTGATCTGACAGAAGGCTACAACCAGATTTGCATTAAGGAGGAAGACATCCCCAAAACGGCCTTCTGCACTAAAATACGGCTCCTACAAATGTGTGGTACTCAACTTTGGCATGACCAATTCTCCATTCACTTTCATAACCTTCATGAACAAAGTATTTGCACCTCACATAGGCAAGCATGCCCTAGTGTACCTAGACAACATCATTGTCTACAGCCCCTTGATGGAACAACACCACAAAGACCTCAAGGCAGTCTTTGCCACCTTGGCACAACACAAACTGTTGGCCAAGCCCTCCAAGTGACAGTTCTTCCGCAAACAACTACCCTTCCTAGGACACATAGTCTCAAAGGACGGCATCAAACCCGACAGTCAAAAGATACAGGCCATCTGCAAGATGCCACCACCCAAGGATAAGTCGGAACTCCGCACCTTCTTGGGAATGGTGGCCTATGTACAACGCTTTATACCTGACTGTGGCGTTTTGACTGCCCCCTTATCTGCCATAACAGACGCCAAGTCCAAGTTTGTGTGGACCCCCTAATGTGACCTCTGTTTTAGACGCCTCAAGGAGAAACTCACAACAGCTCCCATCCTACAACACCCCAAACATGACGGGGAATACCAAATGGAAACTGACACCTCAGATGCATCCATTGGGGGAGTACTACAAATCAAAAATAATGACAATGACTTCCTTCCTGTAGCTTATGAATTGCAAAAATTGACAGATGGCAAGTGTCAATACCCTATCCACAACAAAGAACTGTTGGCTATTGTGCACTATCTAGTCAAATGACGCTGTTATCTAGAACAGCAGGAAGAATTCACAACATAATCAATCACAATTTGCTCATATATTTTAAGACACAAGCAAATCTTTTGCGCCGCCAAGCCTGGTGGATGGAGCTATTGGAGAGATTTAACATGATCATCCAGTACAAACCTGGGGCCGAGCTCACCATGGCAGATGCCCTGTCCCGCCTGTATGTCTGTGCTTCAAGAGGAGAGAATGGGCTTGACCCAGACTGGCCTCTCTTAGTACTACAAACAAAGGGCAAAGGTTTTCCCCCAGCACAACCAACATAACAAAGGAAACAGTCATCAAAAATGAGCACCTATTTGCTGACGTATATGGGACCCTACACAGAAAATTATCTGACCGCACAACCATTCCCTACATTCCCACGCATCAGAAAGTTGACACCATCCTACGCTATCACAGAGACCTTGGACATACCAAGAGCCAACCCCTATATTAGTTCCTCAAGCACAAGACCTGGTGACCAACCTTATATTGTAATGTTCAAGAAGTTCTAGACCAATGTGAGGTATGCAAAAAATTTGCCAAAAGCAAAACCCCTCTAAAGTCAGTACTTCCCATCTGCACACAACTTCCCTTCAAAGTATGGGCTCTTGACATTGTGGGCCCCATGCCAGGAAAACACAACAACAAGAAATACATCATCACTGCCATTGATTTTGCTACAAGATGGCCAGTAGCCCAAGCAGTAAAGGCACACACTGGCAATGACGTACAACAATTTATTGGCAAGGAGAAAATCAGCAAGTTTGGAAAGCCAGAACTCCTGATAACTGATGGAGGAAAATAATTGACCTCCAAAACCACCAATGTATACCTCACAAAAAATGGGGTCAAACACACCGTAACAAAACCATACCACCCACAGGCCAATGGACGTGTAGAGCGGCTTAATGGTAGCCTTGTGCAAGCCTTAGCCAAACTCACTGCCAGGAGGCCTGAAGACTGGTACAAGCAGCTACCAACTGCACTACTTGTGTGTCAACTCCAAGTGAACAGATCAACCGGGAAAAGCCCGTTTGAACTGGTATACGGCACACAGCCAAATATCATTCAATCATTGACAGGACCTAAACAGGAAATTCCAAGTGAAGTCCCTCCACGCTCAGACCCTCATGTTGTAAAAGCTAACAGCAAACAAACAGTGAAGAAGAATGAACGCTTATAAAAAAACCTTTTTCTCCATCTGCAATAGACATGAGGTTGGGGACAAAGTTTGGGTCATGAATGTTGACAAGAGCAAGCTACAACCCAAGAAAGTGGGGCCAGCAATCATCCTGAAGGGAAACAACAATAACACTTACCTTGTGCAAGGGCTTGGACAACTTAAGCAAGACAGGACCCTACACCATGATTGCCTACGACCCTGCAAAGCAAGTCAGAAACAGTGAGAAACCGCCCTGCCCACCACAGAACAGCAACTAGTTCAATACAGCGCCTGGGCTCCTGACAACCTCCCTGACAGCCTTCCCCCAGAGGAGGTCAACCTTCAGTCAGGGGGTGTCAAAACTGCAGGCTTGACCCTCCAGCAAGGTTCCAACCAAGCAGGTTTGTGACCTGCAATCTGATTTTCTGGTCACTTGAAGCCAGACTAGGAAGTCAACTCAAATTACCAAATCCAACAACATGAACAGATGATGATCCTTCATGGTGGATACCTCTTTTTGGCGCTTGACTCATTATCAGGATCAAGCCACCCCCTTCATCATCCAACTGTGTGATCACCAATCATGTTCCTGCTATCCACAATCACCCAAATTATATAAGCAATATCTCCAAATAAAGATAATCATCTAGTTTCTAAATTGTTTCCCCCTTTTAAATTTGCTAAAACAGCATAGTTATGACATTGGTAGCACAAATAGGTTCCCCATTCTACCCTTTTTTCAAATTCCACCTGTTTTCTGTATTTATTGATGTCAAAAAGTATAAAAAAGAAGCATGTCTGGACTCTGCATAGACTGGACGCCCTACATGCCAGGAACCAAAATACCAGAAGGGTATGTACTGTATCAAAACATGGTAATGCTGGTCCTGCCTTCAATGCCCTATCAGCACAAGGGTTCTTCCAGGCTCCCACTGCCACATCTTGAGTGACAGATTAGAGTATCATGTCCACCTATGTAGCCCAGCAACTTTTTAGCGCCACCTTGGAGTTGTTTTCAGGAACCAACTTCAACAACACACATAATAGATCCAGTCTGCCCAAAACAAGTTAGTGCAAATGGAATGCCCCCCAATAATCCTGGATTGTGGAAATATCCCTTTGTCTTGCTCATAATGCAGGGACCTGGCGCAACAAGTGATATGAAGATCACACTGATAAAGACTGGGACACCTTAAAGAAAGATTTCTTAGCAAGATTTTTAATGAAGGACACAGCCCTCATGATCATACACCAAGTAAGAAACTTACCCAGACTGGCATGGTGAAGGAACTCACCCGCACATATGAGGAACTCTGCCTATGGGCACCATCAGATATGGTGTTTGACAATCCAGCCACGCACCTCATGTACTATGACACACTCAAGTTGCACGTAATGAGACATGTCAGCCTGAACCAAGAAACCTATCTATAAAGCCTCTACTATGAAGCAGATAAAGCAGAACATACCTCCAATGCCTTAAACAAGGCACAAGCCAAGAAAAGAGAAAAACCTAAAGATTCCCAACCTCAAGGACGCAAAACCGCCCTCCACCTAACAACAACAACAGTGAAAACAACAAACTTGCAGGCTTAAATGGTCATAACAACGGGAATAATGGCCAATCCAACCGCACCCACTTCAGGATCACCAGCACCCAAGGTAATCAGGACAAGGGAAAAGTCCAAAGAGCACTAATCAAGCCAAGATCTCCCCAACAAACTTCTTCCTTGCCAAACAATGAGTATTGCCCTGAAGATGTGAACCAATGCAAAATTATACAGGTCCTCTCAGGAGATCCAGTACTCTACACTGTTGCCATACATCCCAATAAACTGATGTCCTATCCTTTCTTCTTTTGAATTTACACTGGTTCAGCGCTCCTAGACTCAGGCACAGATTGCAAACTAGTCAATAGCAACTTTGTGAACAGGTTCAATTTAGAAACTAATCCTTTTCAGATTAAGAACATAGTTTTAGCTGATGAACATCACATTGCTGTGACACAAGAGACTGCCCCCTTTTCCATGGCGCTAGAAAACCTCCACTCCACCATCCAAGGACCTGTCATCAATTTTCCAAGATTTGATGTGGTACTTGACCTGAACTGGCTGAGAAAGAATAACCCACACATGGATTGGGTCACCTCTGTGTTGACCATCAAACAATAGGGAGTCAATCACCAGATCTACCCAGACTCAGTGGACCAGCTCTTACGTGACCACAACTTCATACACATTACAGAAACCCTCAATGAAAAGGAGAACCTCAAGGCAATTGACTGGGATTCCTGCCAGTACAAGGTCATAATCTTCAAGAATTACCAAGATACTGCCACTACCCAGGATTGAGAAATTGTAGCCCAACACCCAGAGATCTTCTAAGAGGCACTACCAAGGTTGCCGCCAGAGAAGCTCATACAGCACACCATCCAACTCAAGGGAGAAGTACCCAAGGCACAACCTATATACTGTCTCACCCACAATGAGGACAACACACTCTGTGCTTATTTCAAGGAGTTCTTAGAAAAAGGGCTCATCTGCCCTTTGCAATCACCTTTTGGAGCTGCTGTCTTCTTTGTGGTAAAGAAGGACAGATCCCTCAGACTTGTCACCAACTATTGTGCACTAAACAAAGTCATCATCAATAATTTTTACCCCCTTCCACTCATTGGCAACCTCTTTAACACCTTAGGAGGGGCAACTGTCTTCTCAAAGATAGACCTAACTGCATGCTACAATAAAATTTGCATCAAAGAAGAAGACATACCTAATACTGCCTTTTATAATTAGTATGGCTTGTATGAGTGTGTTGTACTCAACTTTGGAATAAAAAATTCACCATCAACCTTCACTAACTTCATGAATGAGGTCTTTGTACCCTACATTAACAAACACACTAGTATACTTGTATGACATCATAGTATATATTCCTTTTGTTGAACAACACCATAAGGACTTATAGGCGGTATTTGAAACCTTAGCTTGTCACAAGCTTCTTGCAAACTCCTCTAAATTTCAGTTTTACCAAGAAGAACTCCCTTTTATTGGACATTTGGTATCAAAAGACAGTATCAAGCAAGATACCCAGAAGAATTAAGCCATATTCAATATGCCACTGCCCAAGGACAAAGGCAAGCTTTTTATCTTCTTGGGTATAATAGCCTATGTCTGCCGGTTCATCCCTGAATGTGGTGTCCTGACAGTCCCGTTATCCGCCATCACAGGTACCAAAACCAAAATTGTATGGACCCCACAACATGATCTCTGCTTCTTCTGTTTTAAGAAGGAGTTAACACCTGCCCCATATTACAGTATACAAAAAGAGACATCAAGTATCAGATAAAGACCAACACATCAGACGCCTTCATTACTGTAAATTCAAAACCTGAACGTAAAAATGTGGGATTGTCAGATCCTTGGTCCAAATTTCAAATCACTTTTGCAGGATAGCCTTTTTTAATTAAATTGATTTTTTGAGTATTTATTTGAATTTTTAAAAATGCAGGAACTCATAGACACTTTGCAAAGCTCAAGTCAAACTGCATATTTCCAATGGACAAAATGAATTAACTGGAATCAGATTTGAAGCGTTCAAATCCATCAACCATTTCCATTAAGTTTACTATGTTTTTTGGAATTGCAGGATTGTCAAATCCAAGAACCAAATTTCAAATTGCTTTTGAATGCCACTAGTAAACTCAAATAATAATTGTGGGAACTGGAATCCAAATCAAATGTACAGTAAGTAACTAGGACAAATCAACCCAAATCAAGAAGCTCCACTCTGGATAAAATCAAATGAAAAATCCAATCTAAACACCCATGTTTAGACATGAAATTAAGTGAAATGAAAAATCATCCAAACTGGAAATGATTCAATATTCTGCACTTTAAATTACTAATATAGCAACCATAAAACCATATAATGATTTATGAGCTACTCTCCTGATGACACAGAAATTTTTTGAAAGTTTTTTGGACCCCAGCGTAGCCAGGGGCCAAACAAACTTTGTTTCAATGAAGAAGGAGAGGGGGAAAGATAAACCATTAGTTTACTAACTATGTATTCATGTATTGCTAATAAGGATACTTGATTACAGTAGATTTCAGAAAACGCTAATAATAAAGTAGAATTATATATTACAATCTATCTTATCATGTTGTCTTTCCTTTGATGTGTTGATAATGTGCTTGCAATTAATTGGACAGCTTTATTTCCTATCGCCAAGGCAACTGGAGGTGAAGCTGTCCAATTAATTGCAAGCACATTATCAATACATCAAAGGAAAGACAACGTGATAAAATAGATTGTAATATATAATTCTACTTTATTATTAGCGTCTTCTGAAATCTACTGTAATCAAGCATCTAAATTTTAGCCATCCTAAAATAGAATAGGGTGATTTTTGAGAATGCCTATGATTCCTAAAAGAATTAGCACAAATCCACTCTATATCCTTTAGCATCCTTTTTGAGACATCAATAAATTATATTTATTTCAAATTCACCTCATTTTTTATTTGAAATTTGGTTCTTGGATTTGACAATCCCGCAATTTCAGATTTGTTAATTTTTACATGATGTCCATGATTTGATTGAAATACAGAAAATCTCAAATTGTACATAAGAATCCTGCATTTCTGAATCATGTATCCCGCATTTGTTTGCTGAGTTTTGTCTTTTGTTAGTTGAGTTAACTGCTCAAGAGATTTGAAATTTGCCAATTTAAATAAACCAAAAAAAATAAAAATAAATGGTTGATTTTATTAAATATTTTATTTTCACTCAGCTGAGTTGCCCGCAAAAGTGATTTGAAATTTGGACCAAGGATTTGACAATCCCGTATTTTTACGTTCAGGTTCTGAATTTACAGTAGAGGAGTACTACAAATCAAGACGGACACTGGAGATTGCTTATCAGTGGCCTATGAGTCCCGCAAGTTGACAGATGGCAAATGCCACTACCCCATCCATGACAAGGAGCTGCTGGCCATTGTCCACTGCCTGGTCAGTTGCATTGCTATCTAGAACAACAGGAGGAGTTCATTGCCTTGAATGACCACAAATCTCTCATATACTTTAAAACACAAGCCAGCCTATACTGAAACCAGGCTTGTTGGATGGTGTTTTTAGAGTGTTTCAAAATGAACATCCTGTATAAACCAGGACCCAAACTAGTCACAGCAGATGCTCTCTCCTGCCTATACATAAGAGCCTCCAGAGCAGAAAATGGGTTGGGCCCAGACTGCCCCCTTCTTGTACTTTGAACTAAAGACAAAGGATTCCCCCTGGGAACCACAGATATCACAAGAGACACTGTCATCAAGAATGAACACTTGTTTATAGATGTCTACAGAAAGTTGCATTGCAAAATGACTGACAGAGTAACCATACCATACATCCCTACTCACCAGCAGGTTGACATCATACACTACCATTAAGACTTATGCCATACAAAGAGATGTAACCTCTAAAAATTTCTGAAACACAAGGCTTGGTGGCCAACCCTATACCAGGATGTACAGGAGGTCCTTGAACAGTGTAAAGTATGTGAGAAGTTTGCAAAAAGCAACACCCCTCCAAAGTCTGTATTGCCCATTTTCTCCCAACTACCCTTCAAAGTTTGGGCTCTTGACATTGTTGGTCCAATGCCAGGAAAGCATAACAACAAAAAGTATATCATTACTGCTTACAGCTTTACCACTTGCTGGCCAGTAGCACAATAGGTAAAAGCATACACCATCATGGTGTTTGACAATTCATTGATAAGGAAATCATGAGTGAGTTTGAGTCAGAACTGCTGATCACCAACAGAGGCAAAGAATTGACCTCAGAAAATACCAATGTGTACCTCACCAAGAATGAAGTCAAACACACAGTGACCATACCATATTATCCTCAGGCCAATGGCAGGATTGAGAAGCTGAACATCAGCCTAGTGCAAGCCCTTGCCAAGCTCACTGCCAGGAGACCTGAGAACTGGCACAAGCAACTGTCAACTGCGCTCCTTGTATGTTGCACTTGGGTGAACAGATCCACTGGATAAAAGCCCTTTCAAGCTTGTGTATGGAACACAGCAAAATATCATCCAAGCTCTTACAGGTCCAAAGTTGGACATACCCAACAAAGTTCTGCCTTGTTCAGCACCCCAGGTACTTCACGCCAACAGTGATCAAGTAGAAAAGGAAGAAAAACACCTACAAAATATGTTTGTCCCCATTCAAGCTAGATATAAGTTTGGAGATTAAGTATGGGTAATGAATACTGACAGGAGCAAACTGCAGCCAGCAATAATAGGCCACACCATCATACTAAAGGTAAAAAATAACAACACTTACCTGGTACAAGGACTTAGTATGTGGAAACAAGACAAGTTCCTACATCATAATTGGCTACGCCTGTAAAGTCACTCCCCCCTTTAGCCCTGGATAGGACAATCTTCCCACGCGGCACAAAAAAATCTGCTCAGAAGCTGGCCAAGCCCCTTAATTCCCTTGAGGATTTAGTCCACGCAATTGATGAGAGATTTGTGTTGACATACCCTTCTCAAGTGGCAAATAATGGCGCTTTGGACTATGTCCCCACTTGGGAGGAATACCTGATTAATTTGGATTACTTTTTGGCTTGGGCCTGTTTGCATTTAAAATTAATCAAATCTAAACAATCAGGTTGCGCTACTGTTAAATTATCAAATTCCAATCCAACTGGATTAGAAGCTGCCCTGAAACACTCCATTGATGTCTGCCAATCAGAGTTAAGGTCAGAAATTGTTGGATACCCTCCTGACCCATTGGATTCTCCCTGCAAAATTTCTCTTGGAACCAATCAAATCTGACCTTTGGGTCAGGTGACTTTAAAGTTAAATTTGGCTTCCTTAAAGCAAGACAGGAGACTTTTGGTCCCCTGCTTGCTCATTCTTACAAATAAAGTTTGGACCTTTCAGTCACAATATTCTGGTAGATTTTAGGCCTTTTTTTTGGCCTTTCACTTCTCTAAAATGCTAGTAAAGGTTTTGTCTTTCCTTACCTATTCCCCTTTCTTTTGGGTCTTCTTGCCGCTTTCCAAAGTCTCTATAGAAGTTG
Source organism: Entomophthora muscae (assembly GCA_014839935.2). Classification (NCBI taxonomy): domain Eukaryota; kingdom Fungi; phylum Entomophthoromycota; class Entomophthoromycetes; order Entomophthorales; family Entomophthoraceae; genus Entomophthora; species Entomophthora muscae. Next base: position 193,686 of record QTSX02004383.1, read on the forward strand.
TTAACATTGAAGTTAAAGCTTACCTCTTTTGCTTTGAAGAAATTAATTAACTTCAAAAATAGTAGTAAATTCTATATATTTATCTATTTTAAGTTTGAATTCATTCTTGCTTTGCTTTTGCTTTTGCTGACGCTTCATATACGCTCTATTAAAGCTCTTCTATACACTCTCTAATCCTTTGGCCCGCAGTTGCCGCTCCCTGCCCTTTTCTTGAGTTCAGAAGACTTTTTGCTTGTTCCTGAACCTTTTTTGGAGCGTTCTGAGGAGTCTTACCTGCAATGACCTTGAGTTCCCTGCTGTTGAGACAGCCTCTGCTACCCCCTCTGGTCTGGCCTGCCCTATGCCCCTCCCCTCTGAGGACCCAATTGTCCTGGTCTCAGAAGAAGGCTTGGGTATCCCAGAGTCTACTCCCAAGTGTGCTCCCTGGTTACTTAGCAGAATGATTCTGATGGGTTTGGACTCCTATTTTCCCCGGCTATCTGCTGCGTCCTCTCTATGGACACCCCTTCAAGAAGCCATACCAGTCCTGCACTGGATGGTGTCATGGTGGATCCTCCCTCCAGGATGGGAGCCAAACTTAGTTAGTTTAGCCCCCCTCTCTCACAACGCCCATATAAATCCCGTCATAAGCAGTATGAAACCATCTTACCTGTAAACAAACAGCAACGGGTCCAATATGGCGCCTGAGCTCCTGAAAACCTCCCAGATGACCTTCCCCAGAGGAAGCCAACTCTCAGCCGGGGGAAGGGTGTTACAACAGCAGGTTCAAACTGTCAGCAAGGTTTCAACTATGTGGGTTTGTGACCCAGAATCTGATTTACCAGTAACCTGTAGCCAAATGCAGAAGTCAACTTGAATCTCCAAATATAGCAACACAAGAAAATTATAATCCCATACAGTGGATGCCTCAATCTAGCACTTGACTCATTATCTAGATCAAACCACCCCCTAACCATCCAACCAAGTAATCACCATAATCATATTCCTGATATTCCCAATTCACACCAACTATATAAGCCATATCTCCCAATAAAAATAATTATCTAGTTTTCAATATTTCCCCCTTGTAACATTGCTAAAACAGCACAGTTACAACATTGGTAGCACAGGTAGACTCTCCATCCTACATTTCCCTTCAAAATTCCGCCTGTTGCCTGTACTTTACGCTGTCAACAAATATAAAAAAGAATCATGTCTGGCCTCCCCGTAGACTGGACACCCTACACGCCAGGCGCCAAAATACCATAAGGGTATGTACTGTACCATAACATGGTAATGTCAGTTCTTGCCTTCAATGTCCTGTCAGCACAGGGGTTCTTCTAAGCGCCCACTGCCATACCTCAAATAACAGACAAAAGTATCATGCCCACCCATGTAGCCCAACGCCTGTGCAGTACCACCTTGGAGTCATTTGCTGGAGCCAACAACACCATGGCATGGATACAATCTGCACAGAACAAGTTGGAGCAAATGGAATGCCATCAACAGTTTTGGTTTGCAGAAATATACATTTTCCTTACACACAACACAGGAACCTGGTGCAAAAAGTGGCACAAGTATCACACTGAGAAGGACTGGAACACCTTCAAGAATGACTTTTTGGCAAGATTTGTGCTGAAGGACACTGCACTCATGATCATCTACCAAGTGAAAAACTTGACCCAAACAGGCACAGTTAAAGAGCTCACCCAAGCATACAAAGAACTCAGCCTATGTGCCCCCTCAGATATGGCTTTTGACACTCCAGCTACTCACCTCATGTACTACAACGCGCTCAAGTCACATGTAATGAGACACGTAAACCTGGATCAAGTAACCAACTTGCAGAGCCGTTATTGTGAGGCAGAGAAAGTGGAGCAAACATCCAATGCCCTTCACAAAGCACAGACAGGGAAAAGAGAGCAACCCAAGGACTCTCACCCAGCTGGACGTTTCAACCGCCCTTTTCCTGGTAATAAAAATAACAGCAATAACTCAAACCATAAACCTGATGGCTCAAATGGACACAAAAACAAGAACAGCAGTCAGCCAAACTGTACCCACTTCCGCGTCACAGCCACCCAAGACAACCATGACAAGGGAAAAGCCCAGGGAGAGCACTAAGCAAGCCAAGCTCTCCCCACGCAACTCCTGACTTTTCCAATGATGAGTACTGACCCAAGGACGTGGACCAATGCCCAATGATCCAGGTGCCCTCAGAAGACTCAGTACTCTACACCATTTCCAGATATCCCAATAAACTGATGTCCTATCCTTTCTGCTTTTGCAGTTACACAGGCTCAGCACTCTTGTATTTGGGCGCATACTGGACCCTGGTCAACAGCAGCTTTTTAGATAAGTTCAATCTGGGTACTAATCCTTTGTAAATTAAAAACGAGGTCCTAGCTGACAAACACCACATTGCCGTGACAAAGGAAACTGCCTCTTCTCTTTCATGCTTGAGAACCTTCACTCCACCATTCAAGGTCCCGTCATTGACTTCCCTAAATTTGAAATTGTGCTTAGACTGGACTGGCTGCAAAAGAATAACCCCCACATAGACTGGGTGCCCTCTGTATTGACCATCAAGCGTGAAGGAGTCAATCACCAGATCTACCTGGACTCAGTGGACCAGCTCCTACATGACCACATCTTCATACACATTACAGAAACCCTTAATGAACAGGAGAACTTCAAGGCAATTGACTGGGACTCCTTCCAGTACAAGATCATACACTTCAAGGAACACCAAGATACCACCACACCTCAGGATTGCAAAATTGTGGCCTGCCATCCAGAAATCTTCCAAGAGGCTCTACCAGGGTTGCCACCAGAGAAACACATATATTACCCCATCTAACTTAAAGAAGCCATACCCAAGGTGTGATCTATCTACTGACTGTGACAAATGGGACCTGTGCTCTACCTTGCCACAAAGGCATTTGGTAAGTTGGACCAGTTCAGGCCCCAAACCATGGAGACCATAGCCAACAGGAACCAGTTACAGATGGGAGACAACCGTAGACTCTGATAACTATTGCATAAGGTCAGAAGAATTGAAAATGAGAGTAAAATAATCTGGAAAAAGCTTAGCTGAATCATTTCCTCAAAAAACAAGAGAAAATAATTCTGCATAATTTATTTTCAAAATTTAAAATCAAATTTCAAAATGTTGATTTTTATGCTGAACTGGGGTTTTTTGTTGTTTTTACTCTTTTATTATAGATTTTTAGGAAACCAAGATAGCTCTCAGAGAGCTATCATGGTAAGTATTTAGGGAAATTTTAAAAAGTCCATAATGAATATGAAATGAGGGAGAAGATTGGATAAAGAACAGAAAAGGGAAAATCTGTTATCCAATAGAGGGTTTTTGGAATCCAACTTTGTCAGTTGGATTTGTTACACTAACTTACCCCAAACAAGGACAACACACTACCCGCTTACCTCAAAGAGGCATTGGAAAAAGAACTTATCCACCCCTCACAGTCTTCCTTTGGTGCTGCTGTATTCTTTGTGGCAAAGAAAGATGGCACTTGATAAGGAGCGCCTTTTGGGGAAGCTTAAAATATGGAATTAAGAAAGAAGAGAAGTATATTTTATTGGATAATACTTTAGACTTATATAGACTTGGCTGTGGTGGGGATTTAGTTGGATCAAACCTAGGGGTTGATCATGTGCTAGATGGGTTTGAGCCACTGGATACTAGGACAGTCAGGTGATATTGCTTGGTTACCATTCTCGGTATGTCAAACATTATATTAGAAAGGGACTAAATCAAGCAATGGCAGGATGTTAAGTAGGTTGGTGGTAGCCAGAATGCTTGTACATCCAGACCCTTGACACCCCCCTTAAGGGGTTACTCTGGTGCATCAGGAGGGGGCTTTGTCTTAACGGCTGCTGCCTGATGCTCCTGGAGCTGTTTGCTAGTTGGAACCAGTCTGGTTGAGTGTTCTCCTTTACTAAGTCAGAGACGGGTTCTGTGGTATTTCTTGATAATTGGGTTCTTGGCACTTTGGAATTTTACTAGGTAAGTATTGTGCTCTGGTCTGTATTTGATGAATCTTCCTGGTCCCCTGTGTACTGAGTCTAGTTTCTTTATGTTGCCAGCTAGAATCCAGACAGGGGAGTTGATGAGAAGCGGTTCCTCTGTGGAGGCTACCTTTTGTGTCTTGAGCCTCTTCATTTCAGCTATTTTAGCTCTGAGGCGGATGTGTTGTAGGTTTGGTGCTTGCTCTACTGTGGGAGGTTTCCCCAAGGGGATCTTTATGTAGGGCTGTTTGTTGTAGGTGATTATTTCCAGCTTGTACCCGTAGATTAGCTCAAACGGTGAATAGCCTATCCCTTGGTTGGTGCGGACTCGGGATACTAATAATGCATGATTCACGTATAGTGGCCATGTGTCTTTGGCTTTGCCATCTATTATTTTTTCTAGGGTCCTGATAAGGCTGCCGTTTAGGCGTTCCACTCTACTGTTGGCCTGTGGCCTGTATGGAGAGATTGTGGAGTGTTTAATGTTTTTGGATTTCAAGTTGTCATTAACTACATGCCCTGATAACTCTGTTGCTCCATCAGTTATGATGTATTCTGGAGTGCCATAGTTAGCTATAATTGCTTTGTTAATGAAATAGTTGATGGTTTCTACTTTGTGGTCCTTTGTTGCCCAGCAGATGGGCCAGCGTGTGGCAAAGTTGATAGCTACAATTAAGAAATGTTGATTTTTTTTGTTTCTAGGAAGGGCCCCACTATGTCTAGCCCCCAAACCTTAAATGGTTCAGGGTCTGGTACTGGGTTGACTGTTGGCTGAGGAGCCTTTGTACTGGTGTATTTCTTGCACACTGTGCACTTTTTCAGAACATCAACTATATTCTGTTTGAGGTTGGCCACCATACTATCTCTTTTAGTGTGAGGTATAGGTTGTTAGCCTTTGTGTGGCCTAGCAGGCGGTGATGTCTTAGTATGGTGTTAACTCTTTGTGCAAGTGGGAAGTAAGGGATATGTTTGTTGTTGATAATTTGATATACTGTGCCATTTGATACATGGAAGTACTTTTTGTTTCTTACTAATGTATTGTGGGTCAGTTGATGTGTTGAGGGGTCTTTCCCTTTTGTTTTATACTCAGTGTTGTACAGGTTTGGCCAGTCAGGGTCCAGGTGGTCAGGGTGATCCTCTCTAGGCTGACATAGTCTAGAGAGAGCATTGGCTGTGACCAGCTCTGCCCCCCTTTTTGTACTGGATGTCCAGGTTAAGCTGTTCCAGCAAGGACATCCATTTGGCTTGCCGCTGTGTGAGTGCGTTCTGAGTTTTGAAATAGATTAAGGATTTATGGTCAGTTAGTACTCAGACGTTTAAATGTCCTTCCAGATAACATCTCCATTTCTTGCAAGTGTGGTATATTGCTAGCAATTCCTTGTCATGTATAGGGTACCTTTTCTCAGTGTTTGTTAGTTTTCTGCTTTCATAACATACTGGCAGGAAGTCTTGCTGCCCTGGCTGGCGGATGCGTAGGGCTGCGCCAATGGCGGTGTCACTAACGTCTGACTCAAGCTTGTAGCACCCGTTGTTACTAGGTTATTGAAAGATTGGTGCTTTGATCAAAGCTTGTTTTAATAGTTGGGAATTATTGTCACATTCTGGATTCCAGATGAATTTTTTTTTGGCATTACCTTTGATTAGGTCATTGATTGGTGTGGTGAGCTTTCTCCAGTCTTTGATGTATTTCCTTAGGTAATCTACCATACCAAGAAAGCATCTAACTTGTTTAATGGAGCTGGGGCATTGCATGTTATTTATGGCTTTAATTTTGTCTGGATCTGCTTTGATGCCACCGTCAGAGACAATCTGGCCCAAGAACAGGAGTCCCTTTTCCATAAATTGGCACTTACTTGGTTTTGCATAAAGTTTGTGCTTTGCAAGTTAATCAAGTGTCTTGCAGACATGCGTGAGGTGTTCCTCTTTGGTTTTTGATAATATGATGATATTGTCAAGGTAGCATAATGTATTTGAGAGACTTTTTAGTGCTTGGTTCATCAATGTGATAAAAGTTGCGGGAGTGTTGGTCATCCCAAAGTTCATTACTCTACATTTAAAGGATCCAAATTGTGTATGGAACGCAGTTTTTGGTATGTCCTTTTCCTTTACTTCAACTTGGTTGTACCCTGAGGTGAGGTCAATTTTGGAGAAAAAATTGGCACCTGAGAGTCTAGAAAACAGATCCTCTATAAGTGGAAGGGGATATTTATTCTTTACTGTGCTTGCATTGAGAGCTTTATAATCAGTTACTAGACGTAGGGTGCCTTCCTTTTTCTTCACAAAGAATACTGCTGCCCCCCATGGGGATTCAGACAGGCAGATGAAGCCTTTTGCTAGATTGTCCTCAATGTGTGTTTTGAGGGTTTGGGTCTCCATGAGAGAGAGCCTGTAAAGGGGTGCAGGTTTAGGCATGGCTTTACATAGGTTGATGCCATATTTGACCTCTCATTTAGGGGGTAGATTGGTGAGTTCTTCCTTGAATACATGGACTTATTTGTTTAGGAGTGCTGCAAGTTCTGGGCATTGAATCTTGGTTGTTTGCATGTTATTGAATTTGGTGTATCTCATTATGTGGAGAGTACTGTCTTTGGTTAGATGTTCTGAGTTATCTTGGTTTATGACCTGGACAAATAGTGTGTCTCTTAGAATAAGGCTGTTAGTTTTTTGAGGATATTAAAATTGACTTCGTTGTGTTTGATGGTCATGGTTTTTGTTTTCCAACATACACTGGGGTTCACTTGGGTGAACCAGTCCATGCCTGCTACAATGTTGTAGTTTATGTTGTTCCTGAAACGTCCTTTGATGGATGTTTGTATGCCTTGGAGATCAATTCTGAAGGGAGATGTTTTTGCCTTTAAGTAGAACCTTTGATTTATCTGCCATTCTGGCGTACTTGAAGTTGGATTTGACAGCTGGTATCTTGTACTTGGTTACAAAGGGTTTGCTAACCATAGTGTGTTGTGCACCAGAGTTGAATAAAATTTTATGTGTATGTGATTTGTAAGTGCATGGGTAGACAAGAAGTTGTGAGTGATCTTTAATTTTTAAGTTCATAAAAATGAAGGACTGCAGGACATGGGGAATGTGAGTAGCAAAGTTTGTGCCTTGGTACAATTTCTTGTCAAGTTGGGGGGAGACAGGGGCACTTAAGCCTGTTCCCCCTCCTCTTTTCCCTGTTCCTCTGTTTTGATACCTTCAAGGTCAGAAAATGTGGGATCAGATTCATAGTGGGTTGCTACTTCAGCATTGTTAACTTCAGTGGCATCCTCTTTCTTGGGACAGGAGCAGTTTGCACTTTGGCTGTGATTGCCATTGTTGCAATTGGAGTTGCCGTTGCTATGATTGGTGTTTTGGCGTTTGTTGCCATTGGAGTTTTCTCTGCCATTGCCGTTTGAGGAGTGTTTGCCATTGCCTGTAGCATATTCCATGTTTGCGCGTTTTTCTGCGTGCTTGGCTTCTGCAATGAGTGCAGGCATGGAGGTGTTGGCCTCTGGACAGATGAGGGCAGCAACAGAGGGTTTCATTCTGTTGATGAATGAGGCTCTGGTGTGTATGTTTTCAGCTTGTTCTGGGTTTTGGATTTTGCGGTGTATTTCCTCATATTTGTTGGTGTAAGCTGCAATAGTGGTCTTCTGAGGAAGATCACTGAGCTGTATTGCAATGTCTTGGAGGGATTATGTGACGCAGAAATTGTGGGTGATGTCTGCTTTGAACTCTTCCCAGTTGTCAAGCTGATTGTCAGTTTGTGAGCCAACCCAGGTGGCAAACCAGTTAGCTGCGGCCTCGTACAGGCGCTTGCTGGCTTCCTGGACCCATTTCTCATGGGGAATGCAGCTGGCGCAGAGTTTGGCGGCTGAGTGATCTAGCCAGTTGATGATGTTTTCTTTGTTTTTACAAAAGAACTTGTCAATACCAATGTATTTGGTGTTGGTCACTTCACCTGTGATAGGTGGTATTGCGTTTTTTTGTGGTTGAAGAGAGCAACTTTATTGAATAATCTTGGTGCATGCTTTGGGCATGACCAGACCTTCAAATACAGTGCATCCACTAGGTATATCTTAGTCAATGTTGTGGGTGCGGAAGTACGTTTTCCAGGTATCCTGGGATGTGGCCTGGTTGAGTACATGAGCAAAGGTGGATGGGTTTTGGTCAGTCATTTTCTCTTTCATGGGTGTGGTCAAAAAACTGTAGCTGCTACCAGTGATAAGGAGCGTCTTTTGGGGAAGCTTCAAATATGGAATTAAAAAGAAGAGAAGTATATTTTATTGGATAATACTTTAGACTTATATAGACTTGGCTGTGGCGGGGATTTAGTTGGATCAAACCTAGGGGTTGGTCATGTGCTAGATGGGTTTGAGCCACTGGATACTTGGACAGTTAGGTGATATTGCTTGGTTACCATTCTTGGTATGTCAAACATTATATTAGAAGGGGACTAAATTGGGCAATGGTTGGATGTTAAGTAGGTTGGCAGTAGCCAGAATGCTTGTACATCCAGACCCTTAACACACTCTTCAACTGGTTACAGATTATTGAGCCATAAACAAAGTTACCATCAAGAACCTTTACTCTCTCCCACTTATTGACAACCTCTTTGACTCCTTGGGTGGGGAAACTGTCTTCTCCAATATTGACCTAATAGCAGGCTACATCTAAATTTGTATCAAGGAGGAATTCATATCCAAGATGGTGTTTTGCACCAAGTATGGGTTATACAAGTGTGTTGTGCTCAACTTTGGGATGATCAACACACCATCAACCTTTGTTATCTTTATGAATAAGGTGTTTGCTCCCCACATCAGCAAGCACACTTTAGTGTACTTAGACAACATCATTGTCTACAGCCACTTGGTGGAACAACACCACAAGGATTTGGAGGCAGTCTTTGCTACCCTGGGGCAACATAAATTGCTGGCCAAACCCTCTAAGTGTCAGTTTTTTGGCAAACAGTTACCCTTCCTGGGGCACATAGTTTTGAAGGATGGCATCAAACCTGAGAACCAGAAAATCTAGGCCATCTGAAAGATGCCACCACCAAAGAACAATTCAGTACTCTGTACATTCCTAGGGATGGTCGCCTATGTGCAAAGATTTATCCCCAACTGTGGTGTCTTGACAGCACCCTTGTCAGCCATAACTGGTGCCAAGTCTAAGTCTTTATGGACCCCCAATGTGACCTTTGTTTCTGGCGTCTAAAGGAGAAACTCACAACCACTCCCATCCTACAGTATCCTAAGTAAGACAGAGAGTATCAAATGGAGACAGACACCTCTGATGTGTCCATTGGGGGAGTACTATGGATCAAGAACACCAACAGCGACTTCCTACCTGTAGCCTACAAGTTTCACAAACTGACAGACAGAAAATTTCACTATCCCATCCCCAACAAGGAACTACTGGCAATTGTACACTGTCTTGTCAAGTGGTGTTGCTACCTGGAACGCCAAGAGAAGTTCACCGCCCTAACAGATCATAAGTCCCTCATATACTTCAAAAAATAAGCCAATCTGTCCAGACATCAGGCGCGCTGGATGAAACTTCTCAAAAGGTTTACCATGATCATCCAATATAAACCAGGACCCAAACTTGCCTTGGCAGATGCACTCTCTTGCTTATATGTTAGAGCCACAAGAGGGGAAAACGGTCTCAATCCAGACTGGCCTGTCCTGGTACTCCAAACTAAAGACAAAGGCTTCCTTCCAGGAACTACCAACATCACTAAAGAAACAGTCATCAAAAATGAGCACCTCTTTACGGAGGTATACAGGACGCTACACCTCAAGATGACCAATGGGAGCACCATCCCCTATATCCCTAAACACCAAAGAGTCAACACCATTCTACGCTATCATATAGATTTAAGGCATACCAAGAGCCACAACCTTTAAAAATTTCTCAAGCACAAGGCATGGTGGCCAACTCTATATTGGGACGTCCAAGAAGTTCTTGACCAATGTTGTGGTGCTCAAGGGTTGGAGGGATGGTTTGAGAGTAGCTGAGCAACTGGAAACACAACAGGACTATTATCTTCTTACTCAACAGAACCCCTATTTTTGGGCTCTGCAAGTAGTCTAAGATGTGTAAGTCAATTGTTGTGTATGTGTATAATTTCTTGTTTATTAGGGACCCTAGGGGGTCTTTTTATACTTGATGAGGAGGAGGGAAAAGAATGGGTGAGTCATGCTGACTAGGATCTAGACTGTCAGGCAATGAGCTTATTCTTGGAGGGCTGAAACATACTGGGGAATATTCAGAAGGAAATGGATTAGATTGGGCAAGAAGTGAACATTTGGGCATGTGATCTGAGGTCAGGTGGTCGCAGCACATAGTAGGGCTGTCTCTGGGGAATAGAGGGTAGAATAAGGTTTCAGACTACTCTCTTTCAGGGTTCCTACTTTGGCAAAAAGAGGGGCAGAAGATCACTATACCAATTTACATAGTGGGCACGAGCAATGGGTCATTAATTGTTATATGTAAACCTCTTTTGATGGGTCGCCAATTGATGCATCTGCGGCTAGCTGCAGATGCTCCAATTGGTCACTAATTGCCATATGAAAACCCATTCCAATGGGTCGCTTTTTGACGCATCTGTGGCTAGCCACAGGTGCGTCAATTAGTCTATAATTAGAGGCGACACTATGTAATTTGGAGGGTTACCTTCCAATGATAATAACAAAAAAGGGCAGCAGTTCCCCTTATATTTATCCAAATAAGGAAGAATTCCAAATAAGGCACTACTAGGGAGTGGCACCCAGCACCACAAATGTGAAGTGTGTGAAAAGTTTGCCAAGAGTGACACCCCACCTAAGTCTGTGTTGTCCATTTTCTCCCAGTTACCCTTCAAGGTATGGGCCCTTGACATTGTGGGGCCCATGCCTGGGAAACACAACAACAAGAAGTACATCATCACCGCCATTGACTTTGCCACTTGCTGGCTGGTAGTGAGGGCGGTGAAGGCACATACAGACAATGATGTTCAACACTTCACAGGCAAGGAAAGCATCAGTAAGTTCAAAAAGCCAGAACTCCTGATAACAGATGGGGGCAAGAAATTGACCTCAAAAAACACCAATGTATACCTCACCAAGAATGAGGTCCAGCACACAGTGACAACACCTTAACATCCTCAGGCCAATGGACGAGTGAAGCGGCTAAATGTTAGCTTAGTGCAGGCTCTTGCCAAGCTCACTACTGGGAGACCTGAGAACTGGCATAAGCAGCTACTGACTGCACTTCTTGTATGCTGTACTCGCGTGAACAGATCCACTGGGAAGAGCCCCTTTGAGCTCTTTATGGCACACAAACCAATATCATTCAAGCCCTCACATGACCCAAGCTGGAAATTCCCAGCAAAGCTCCCCCTTGTTCAACACCTCAAGTCATGCAAGCCAACAGTGATCAGTTGGAAAAAGAAGAGAAATGTATGCAAAACACGTTCATCCCCATCCAAAACAGGCATGAAGTTGGTGACAAGGTCTGGGCAATGAATACAGACAAGGGCAAGTTACAGCCTGAGAAAGTGGGCCCCACAATCATCTTAAAGGTAAACAAAACAACACTTACCTTGTGCAAGGGATCAGAAAGCACAAAAAAGATAAAGTCCTACATCACAACTGCCTAAGACCCTGTAAAGCAAGGGAAAAACAATGTGAGACTGTCCTATCCGCCACCAAACACCAGTTAGTACAATATGGCGCCTGGGCTCCTGACAACCTACCCCCAGAGGAGGCCGACCTTCAGTCGGGGTGTTGAAACAGCAGGCTCGACCCGTCAGCAAGGTTCCAACCAAGTGGGTTTGTGACCTGCAATCCAATTACCCGGCCACTTGAAGCTAGACTAGGAAGTCAACTCAAATTACCAAATCCAACAACATGAACAGATTATGATCCCTCACGGTGGATACCTTGTTTTGGCGCTTGACTCATTATCAGGATCAAGCCACCCCCCTCTGCCATCCAACCGTGTGATCAACAATCATGTTCCTGTTATCCTTGATTCACATTGACTAAATAATACTTATCTCTCAATAAAGAACATGATCTAGTTTCTAAATATATTTTCCCTTGTAGCTCTGCAAAGCAGCGCAGTTACAGCAATCTCTATTGTAGGCTTATTGATTTTTCACCTTAAATAACTGTTCTGGATGTTAAATGTTAAATTTGGTTCTGATTCTCAAGCTTCAAGTAAGCTGTAAAAAAACAAGGCCGGGATAAATCTGGGGCTGTCAACATGAGGGATGCCACATGCAGACAGTGTGAATTCTGATGGTTGCTGCAGGATCAGGAGGGTATTCTGTGAAATGTTCCAGGTCGCAGGATGCTCCTGGGAGGGTATAACTCAGGCAGCTTGTTCACTGTTTCTTGGGGTTGGCCAGCAAAGGGGGTGGAGCCAGAGAAATCAATCTGTAAGTGAAATGTGCTAGGATTAGGTATGGGATGACCCAAGAGAACCAGAGGGTCATGACAATTTATTGCAAAAACAGCAATAAGCAACTTTCTGGTGGCCCCAGAGTATAAGTATGCCCATCTGCCAGGGGAAACCTTTTGCAAAATCCTTTGGGCCAGGTGGTAGCATTTACCAGGGTTTGAAAATCTTCTGTAGCATCAGGAATCATTGTCTTTTCATTGGCTGGGTTCAGGTGAAGAATCTTGGTTTCCCTCTTTGGGGCAGAGGATTTGTCATCATCTGATGGGCCTTGTTTTTGGGGTGATTTGTGTGACACTCTATTGGCAGGGGGCTGGCTGGTCACGGGAATACTGCTCAAGTTGGCGCTTCTATTGGCTAGGCTAGAGGGATCCATAAACAGGCATGATCCACATGGTGTTTGCACCTCGTTGGTTAGGTTCAGATGTTTCTCCAAAGTCAAATCTGCCCCTGGTTTGGGCCCAAAAAAACATGGGCTGGCAGCCTGCAGGGGGTCAGGGGTTGAATCCCCAGAAATGTGATTCTGTCCTGTGAATTAATAGCAAACAACTGTCACTCATGACAATTATACACAAATAAAGAGCCTTGAAAATCAATCAAATGTCTCAGTTCCCAAATTTGATAACTGTTAATGGCTGCTAAAAAGTTATTTTTCTATTTTAGGATGCACATGCTACGCATCTTGCATGACTTCATTTTGTTTTGTGTCTGTGAAATCTTGCTTCTAGATTGCTCAATTTTTATTTCATTTTAGCCCTTCCGTTGGTGCCTCATCATAATCCTGATAGGATTATGATATATTCTGGAACACCACAATCTAATTCACTTGCTGTACCAAGTCATTCCATATGTAGTTTGAACGATGTTGATTGATGTTTGATATAATTTCGTACTTTATGTTAGCGGTCTTTTGTTTCTTGTTTTACCAGTTCACTAAAAATATTCAAAACATCTGCAGTCTGGGACTTGCCCAGCTTGGATTTTGCTTGAATCTGAAGTATTTTCGCTCAGCGCCATAGCTTTGAAACCTACTGTAGCTCTTTGATACGTGGCCCAGAGCCGGAAATCCGCCGGAGCGGATTCCGAGCAGCTCTGGTCATCGGGTGGCGTTGATTTCTACCTGGTGCCATTTGGATTGGATATTAAAATCAGGGGTTCGGATCGAAACCAAGCTTATTTTTGCTCGTGATTTAAGTGTTGTAATAATCAGATGAAACCTATTTGGCTACGTGCTAAATCCTCAAAAACTAAATATTCTGGCCGATTAAATCGTTTATTAATAAATATATGACATCACAATGTAGTTTATAAGGTGAATACGTGCCGTTCTGATTGTAATTTAAAACTTTTGCTCTCAGCATGAAGACTTCTATGGGCTGATGGAAAACCGATGCTTGGATGCTGCTGCCGAGTTGTTAGTTCAGTTTACAATAGAAATTAAATGAGTATTGTTAGATCCAGATTGGGACGACAAGACCGAAGCAAGCAGCCATAAATTTTTTCATGGAATCAGCAACTGAACGGTCCCAGGCCTGCCCCAAATTATCAGACAAAGACTCCAGCTCTGAATCCATTCCAACAGTACTTCTAACTTAGAGGTAAAATTTAACGCTGAGATATTTTATTTGTGATTTTTATATGCTGTACATATTCTTTTTCCAGAAATGAACTTTAAATTAAACTCGGTTTTGAGGTGTTGCTTCCTTCCTCTAGATATATTTTATTGAAAATTAAGTCCCTTTTTAAGCTCAAAAAAGTTTAAACAGCTTAGCTTCAACCAAACTCTTTCTGGTCATCACTCCGCAACAATTATCTATTCCCCTCTAAACTTTAATAGTACTTCGGATCTTTACTTCTGCACCAGCCACCTGCATTTCTTCCAAAAATAGAAAAACATAGAATAAGATGACTTCCATCTACAACTTCAAGCGTATCCAAGTGGTCCCGTCGGCGATGGACTTTTTGGATATCGTCCTGTCCAAAACCCAGCGCAAAACTCCAACTGTCATCCATAAAAACTTTAAGATTTCCCGGATCAGAAACTTCTACATGCGCAAAGTCAAATTTACTCAGGATAGTTTCGAAGAGAAGATGCGAGCAATGCTTGAAGAGTTCCCGATGTTGAATGTATGTCTTTGAAACAAAGTGCTGCTAATGATGTTTTAGAGTATTCACCCCTTCTATGCCGATCTCATGAATGTGCTTTATGACAAAGATCATTACAAGCTTGCCTTGGGCCAGATCAACACTGCTCGGACTCTCATCAATAATGTTGCTAAGGATTATGTCAAGTTGATGAAATTTGCTGATTCTCTTTACCGCTGCAAGCAGCTTAAAAAAGCTGCCCTTGGAAGGTATATTGTTTTTAGAGAAAATCTAACGGTTTAAGAATGGCTACCATCATGCGTCGTCAAAAAGACAGCTTAGCATATCTCGAGCAGGTCCGCCAGCATTTGGCCCGTCTTCCTTCTATCGATCCCAATACACGTACTTTGCTTGTATGTGGTTATCCCAACGTGGGCAAGTCGAGCTTCTTAAACAAGGTGACACGGGCTGATGTAGATGTGCAGCCCTATGCCTTCACGACCAAGTCTCTGTTTGTGGGCCACATGGACTACAAATATCTCCGCTGGCAAGTCATCGATACCCCAGGAATTCTTGACCATCCCCTCGAGGAACGTAACACCATTGAAATGCAATCTATCACTGCGATGGCACATTTGCGCGCATGCATCATGTTTTTCATTGATCTTTCCGAGCAGTGCGGATACAGCATTGCTCAGCAGATCAGCTTGTATAACAGCATCAAGCCACTGTTTGCCAACAAGCCCACTGTTCTTTGCATCAGCAAAATCGATATCAAGCGCCCCGAGGACTTGACTCCCGAAGACCAGGCTTTGGTTCAGGGTATCATCGATCGTGATGGGCTTGAGGTGGCCCTTTTCAGCTCCTATACTGATGAGGGTGTTATGGAGACCCGGAATAAGGTACTGTTTTTTATGTTCGTTTCTCATTGCGTAGGCGTGTGATAAGCTGCTTGCCAGCCGTGTTGACATGAAGCTTAAAGGCCACAAGATTGGTGACATCCTTAACAAGCTGCATTTGGCTATGCCCCAGCAGCGTGACAACACGGTAATTATTATTTTGCAAGCACGCGTGCTAACCTTTGTAGGAGCGGTTGCCTGTCATTCCTGAAGGCGTCAACGATCGCGTCAAGTTCGACCTTGCTGATCCCAATCGCCCCAGACTTGAACGCGACCTTGAACTTGAGAATGGAGGTGCTGGTGTGCATAATGTCGATCTCAAGAAGAAATACATGCTTGAAGACGAGGAATGGAAATACGATGCTATTCCTGAAATCATGGATGGCAAGAATGTTGCTGATTTCATTGATCCCGATATCTTTGAAAAGCTTGAAGCTCTCGAGAGAGAAGAAGAGCAGCTTGAACAAGAGGGTGCCTACAATTCCGAAGAAGAGATCGAAGACCCCGATGAGGAGATCATCCGCGCCGCTGCCTCCAAGATTCGTGAAAAGAAGCAGATCATCATTAAGACAAGTCGTATCGATAGGAATAAAGCCAATACTCTGGGCAAAAAGCTGGTTGCCAACCGCAAATCCGCCTCCGCTATGGCGCAACAGCTCAGTACAGCTGGCTACGACCCCACCGATGCCGTTAGCACTGTTAAGGCTAACTCCGGGTTCGTTCGCAAACCTCTTCCTTCCAAACCCAAAAGAGACCACTCGGTTGTTGCCAAAGATGGCTCGCTTGCTCGTCGCGACCGCAGCGTGATGGGACTCAAGAATATGCAGGTAAGCTCTTTGCTATTCATCTCTGACACATGTAGGAAAAAGCTGCCTCCATCAAAATCCAACGCTCGGCCCAAAAGATCCCCAATCTCATGGGCAAGCGTGGAGAATCCGATCGTGTTATTATCAACAAGCTTCCCAAGCATCTTTTCTCTGGAAAGAGGAAGGGTGGATCTACCGACCGTCGCTAGTCTTTTCTATATTCCTTTAAACCGCATAGATTCTTCCCTCTGGTGTCTATCTTTCTATTGAATTTTGTTTACTTCAGCTTCATATTTTCCAAGCCAGTAATGAGTCGGTAAAATATATTCGTGGTTAAATGTGACTTGCCTTATTTTAAATACTTCTAAATTGATCTTTGTTAATTTGTATGGCCATTTTATTTAGTATTAATTTTTCAATAAATTTAAAGGCACAGCTTTCTACTAGTCTAACTTAGAAGACCTTTTTATACTTTTAGAAATGTTTAATTTTCTGTACATGCATTTAATGCTTACAATAGAAGTCAACTGAACGGTTTTAAAAGACAAAGCCGGCATGCCATTAATTTAAACCAAAGAGCTATCTCTAGCTTCAAAATACTAATGTTTATGCTGAGGTCTTGAAAAAAGAACGTTCTGCCTCATATTGAGCAAGTTCTACAATTCTCAGACCAATCGGATAAGAACACCCGTTTTTATTCCGCTAGCACCTTAGGGTTAGATCCTAAAACAAAAGATACTGGGTCTTAAATAGAGTTGCGGCAGGCAAACTCCGCGTTGTTTCCGGCACCTACCTGAATTTAGGTGTCAAATAGGAGCCTTTCAGGAACAGTGGATCCCCCTAACTTGGGGAATCCGAATTTTCTTGAACGGATCCAGGGGAAGGCTTTCTTCCCTCCAGTATGGCTTGCTTGGCATCCGGTAGAAAATCCACAGATGAGACCAAGGGTGCGTGATAAGACTAGCAGTGAATCACCAAGTATAGCATACTTTATAAGTATAGATTTAACTTTCAAGCAATCTCTTAATCTGAAAAGCTCACCACACCTTTTAATTCCAAAGATCCAAGTTAAGCACATCTCATCCAACCCATTAGTGCATATAATACGATCCGAAACAGATCCTCCATCAGTGGTAAAAGTCCAGCCCCGATTCCAATAAAACCAGCCCCGCCTGATTTTATCCGAGCTGAAGCCTCATCTGCTCCAGGCAGCCGCTTTATTATTAAGCAGCCATCAGAGCCGATCCGCCACACCCCTAACTTCAAAGCTTCCCATGTTTTACGTGACATGGGATTACAAAGACAAATACACGTTGTTCTTACCAAAGAAACCATACTTATCCAATATCGGCTACAATACTGCCCCCGATTTGTAATCGCCACTAAGCTAACATCTCAAATTCTTATGTGGCAAGCCAAGTACCGTACTAAAGCGAGCTTACATATCCAGCACTGTCGTCAAGAGCAAGCTTCAGAGAAGAAAGGTTAGAGAGGAACGATGGCTGCCTTATTGAAATACCATGGAGTGTTTGTAATGAAGGATATCAACCAGGAATATAACACTGATCCTGGGAAGCATCATGGTCACATTCAGGAAAGGGTGGCAACTGAATTATAGTTCCGTATCGAGATTGGAAAGGTCAACAGTCCAACAGAAAGGGCAAAGAGTAGGAGCAGGATGCAGCGTTATTTGGAAGACGGTAGTTGGTATGCCAGACAGGGCAGCCACTGATCCACCAGGGGGTGGCGCTGGGCAAGATCCAGGAGATATGGTGTGAACAGCAAATATCTAATCAAGGAGTTAGTGCTTGGAAATCAGGTACACACCTGATTAGGAGATATTGCCCATAGTTTGTCAGTGTTGGTAGGATTTCCAATGCCGTTAGATACATCATGGGGCACCTCTATGAGTGCCCTTGTGTATCATAAGATACTGTCGTAACTGTGCTGTTTTAGCAGAGTTACACGGGGAAAAATATTTGGAAGATAGATAATAATCTTTATTGTGAGGTAGTGATTTTATGGCTATTGTGAATTAATGGATAGCAGGAACATGATTGGTGATCACACAGTTGGATGGAAGAGGGGAGTGGCTTGATCCTGGTAACAAGTCAAGCACCAAATCAAGGTATCCACCGTGAAGGATCATCGTCTGTTCATGTTGATGGATTTGGTAATCCGAGTTGACTTCCTAGTCTGGCTTCGAGTGACCGGGTAATCGGATTGCGGGTCACGAACCTGCTTGGTTGGAACCTTGCTGGCAGGTCGAGCCTGCGGTTTCGACACCCCCCCGGCTGAAAGTTGGCCTCCTCTGGAGGCAGGTCGTCAGGAGCCCAGGCGCCACACTGAACCAGTTGTTGTTCGGTGGCGGGCAGGGCGGTTTCACGTTGTTTCTGTCTCGCTTTGCAGGGTCGTAGGCGGTCGTGGTGTAAGGTCTTGTCTTGCTTGCGTTTCCCGAGCCCTTGCACGAGGTAAGTGTTATTGTTGTTTACCTTTAGAATGATTGCTGGTCCTACTTTTTTGGGTTGTAGTTTGCTTTTGTCAACATTCATGACCCAGACTTTGTCCCCGACTTCATGTCTGTGACGGATGGGAATGAAGGTCTTTTGTAAGCGTTCCTTTTCTTTGGCTGCTTGTTCGCTGTTGGCCTCTATTACTTGAGGATCTGAGCAAGAGGGGACTTGACTTGGAATTTCCTGTTTGGGTCCTGTCAATGCTTGAATGATATTTGGCTGTGTGCCGTATACCAGTTCAAACAGGCTTTTCCCGGTGGATCTGTTCACTTGGGTTTGGCACACAAGTAATGCAGTTGGTAGCTGCTTATACCAGTCTTCAGGTCTCCCGGCGGTGAGTTTGGCTAGGGCTTGCACGAGGCTACCATTAAGCCGCTCTACACGTCCATTGGCCTGTGGATGGTATGGTGTTGTGACGGTGTGTTTGACCCCATCTTTGGCGAGGTACACGTTGGTGTTTTCGGAGGTCAATTCTTCGCCCCCATCGGTTATCAGGAGTTCTGGCTTTCCGAATCTGTTGATTATTTCCTTGCCAATGAATTGTCAGACGTCGTTACCGGTGTGTGTTTTCACCGCTTGAGCTACTGGCCACCTTGTCGCAAAATCGATGGCTGTGATGATGTATTTTTTGTCATTGTGCTTTCCTGGCATGGGGCCCACGATGTCAAGAGCCCATACCTTGAACAGTAGTTGGGTTTGAATGGGGAGTACAGACTTAGGCGGGGTTTTGCTTTTGGCAAACTTTTTGCAGACCTCGCACTGTTCTAACACTTCCTGGACATCGCGGTATAGGGTTGGCCACCAGGCTTTATGTTTTAGGAATTCATATAGATTTTGGCTCTTAGTATGTCCAAGATCTCTGTGGTAGCAAAGAATGGTATTGACTCGTTGATGTGTGGGAATGTAGGGAATGGTTGTGCCATCTGACATCTTTCTGTGAAGCTTCGTATACGTCAGCGAAGAGGTGCTCATTCTTGATGACTGTTTCTTTGGTGATATTGGTCGTGCCTCCGGGGAACCCTTTGTCTTTTGTACGGAGCACTAGGAGAGGCCAGTCTGGGTCAAGCCCATTCTCTCCCCTAGAAGCGTGGACATACAGGCGGGACAGGGCGTCTGCCATGGCGAGTTTGGCCCTGGGCTTATATTGGATGAGCATGTTAAACCTTTCTAAGATTTCCATCCACTGCGCTTGGCGACATGACAGGTTTGCTTGTGTCTTGAAATAGATGAGCGACTTATGATTGGTTAGTGCTGTGAATTCTTCCTGCCGTTCCAGGTAACAGCGCCATTTGACTAGGCAGTGCACAATGGCCAACAGTTCTTTGTCGTGGATTGGGTATTGACACTCGCCATCCGTCAGTTTGTGCGACTCGTAGGCTACGGGCAGGAAATCACCATCACTATTCTTAATTTGTAGTACTCCCCCAATGGATGCATCTGAGGCGTTGGTTTCCATCTGGTACTCTCTGTCTCGTTTGGGGTATTGTAAGATGGGTGCTGTTGTGAGCTTTTCCTTGAGACGTCTGAAACAGAGGTCGCGTTGGGGGGTCCATACAAACTTGGACTCGGCGCCTGTTATGGCGGTCAAGACACCGCAGTTGGGTATGAAGCGTTGTACATAGGCCACCATTCCCAAGAAGGTGCGGAGTTCTGATTTGTCCTTGGGAGGTGGCATCTTACAGATGGCTTGTATCTTTTGACTGTCAGGTTTGATGCCGTCTTTTGAGACTATGTGTCCCAAGAAGGGTGGTTGCTCTCGGAAGAACTGGCATTTGGAGGGCTTGGCCAACAGTTTGTGTTGTGCCAGGGTCGCAAAGACTTCCTCCAGGTCTTTGTGATGCTGTTCCACCAAGGGGCTGTAGACAATGATATTGTCCAGGTACACGAGAGTGTGTCTGCCTATGTGTGGCGCAAATACTTTGTTCATGAAGGTTATGAAGGTGGACGGGGCATTGGTCATGCCAAAGTTGAGTACCACACATTTGTAAGAACCATACTTAGTGCAGAAGGCTGTCTTGGGGATGTCTTCCTCCTTGATGCAAATCTGGTTGTAGCCTGCAGTTAGATCAATCTTGGAGAAGACAAAGGCTCCCCCAAGGCATCAAAGAGATTGTCAATCAGTGATAATGGGTAACAATTCTTTATGGTGACTTCTTTCAAGGTGCAGTAGTCTGTGACTAGGCGTAAGGTACCGTCCTGTTTAGCCACAAAGAATACGGCAGCCCCAAAGGGAGACTGTGAGAGGCGGATAAGTCCTTTTTCCAGTGCCTCCTTGAGATAGGCGCACAGGGTGTTGTCCTTGTTTGGGGTCAGCCTGTAAATGGGGCTTGCCTTGGGTACGGCCCCCTTGAGTTGAATAGAGTGTTGGATGTGTTTCTCAGGGGGTAGCCCAGGTAACGCCTCCTTGAAGATTTCTGGGTGCCGGGCCACAATGTCATGATCTTGCGGTGTGGAGGTGTCCTGGTGATCCTTAAAGTGTATGATTTCATACTGGCAGGAGTCCCAGTCAATTCCTTTCAGGTTTTCCTTCTTGTCCAAAGTCTCCGTGATGCGTACAAAGACGTGGTCTTGTAGGAGTTGGTCTACAGAGTCTGGGTAGATTTGGTGGTTGACACCTTCATGTTTGATGGTCAGCACTGAGGTCGGCCAGTCCACGTGAGGGTTGTTTCTCCGTAACCAGTCTAGTCCCAGTACAATGTCAAACTTAGGGAAGTCAATGATGGGACCTTGGATGGTGGAGTGGAGATTCTCAAGCATGACAGAGAAGGGAGCAGTTTCTTTTGTCACGGCAATGTGATGTTCATCAGCCAGGACCACATTTTTAATCCGCAAAGGATTAGTAGCCAGCTTGAATTTATCCACAAAGCTGCTGTTGACTAAGGTTTGATCTGCACCCAAGTCCAAGAGTGCTGAGCCTGTGTAACTGCAAAAGCGGAAAGGGTAAGACATCAATTTATTGGGATGTCTGGCAATGGTGTATAGTACTGGGTCTTCCGAGGGTACTTGGATCATTAGGCATTGGTCCACGTCCTTGGGCCGGTATTCATTGTTGGGCGAGTCAGGAGTTGCATGGGGAGAGCTTGGCTTGCTTAGTGCTCTCCCCGGGCTTTTCCCTCCTCTTGGTTGCCTTGGGTGGTGGTGACACAGAAATGGGTACAATTTGATTGGCCGTTATTCCCATTCCCATTTCCATTTGAGTTTGTGGGCTTGTGGTTGTTGTTGTTAACGTTGCCTCCAGGAGGTGGTCAAGAGGAGCGCCCACTTGAATGTGAGTCCTTGGGTCTTTCTTGTTTCCCAGTCTGTGCCTTGTGTAGGGCGTTGGACGTTTGTTCCGCTTTTTCCGCTTCACGGTACAGGCTTTGCAGGTTGGTAACCTGGTCCAGGTTCACATGTCTCATCACGTGCAACTTGAGAGCGTCATAGTACATGAGGTGTGTTGCTGGGGTGTCAAAGACCATATCAGATGGGGCGCAGAGACGGAGTTCCTTGTAGGCGCGGGTAAGCTCCTTCATGGTGCCTGTCTGGGTTAGGTTCTTTACTTGGCATATAATCATGAGTGCCATATCCTTAAGCACTAATCTTGCCAAGAAGTCCTGTTTGAAGGTGTCACAGTTCTTGTCAGTGTGCTCTTTGTGCCACTTGTCACACCAGGTGCCAGTGTCATGGGTCAGACAAATGGAAATCTCCACCATCCAAAATTGCTGTGGGCATTCCATCTGAGCCAGCTTGCTTTGGGTGGAATGGATCCATGCGGCAGCATTGTTGTTGTTGGCCCCTGCAAAGGGCTCCAAGGCGGCGCTGCAAAGTCTTTGTGCAACATAGGTGGGCATGATGGTTTTATCCGCTGGTTGTGGCACCAAGGAGGGTGCCTGAAAGAACCCTTGGGCGGACAGGGCGTTGAAGGCGGGTAGCGGGATCACCGTGTTTTGGTAGAGGACAAAGCCATCAGGTATCTTGGTACCAGGAGCATACAGCGTCCAGCTGGGCAGGAGGCCAGACATAATTCTGTCAAAGATTTGTTGGCCGCGGCATGTGTGGGCAACAGGTGGAATTTTTCAAGATAAGGTAGGATGGAGAACCTACCTGTTCTACCAATGTCATAACTGTGCTGTTTTAGCAGAGTTACATGGGGAAAAATATTTAGAAGATAGATAATAATCTTTATTATGAGATAGTGATTATATAGCTATTGTGAATCAATGGATAGCAGGAACATGATTGGTGATCACACGGTTGGATGGCAGAAGGGGGTGGCTTGATCCTGCTAATGAGTCAAGCACCAAATCAAGGTATCCACTGTGAAGGATCATTGTCTGTTCATGTTGATGGATTTGGTAATCTGAGTTAACTTCCTAGTCTGGCTTCAAGTGACCGGGTAATTGGATTGCGGGTCACAAACCCGCTTGGTTGGAACCTTGCTGGCGGGTCGAGCCTGCAGTTTCAACAATACATTGGCGAGCAGGGAGTCAATCTTGATCACAATATTCCTTAGAAAGTTGAAATAACTAAATTCCCAAAATGATAGAGGGGAGGTACTCAATCAGCACTCAGTATGTACCTATGTTCCACAACTTGGCCTCTGGATACTTGCATCAGAGTGATGTTCAGGTTGGCCAGCAGTAACTGTGCTGTCTCTTTATAGGTTTGATCTAGAACCCCAAAGCTTAGACAAGGTTCATTGTAACCAGAGAACTATAGGGAATATAGCTCCAAGAAAGACTTCTAAGGCACCCAGATAATATTTGGGAGTTGATTATGACTTTCAAACCTGG
Organism: Entomophthora muscae; assembly: GCA_014839935.2. Taxonomy (NCBI): domain Eukaryota; kingdom Fungi; phylum Entomophthoromycota; class Entomophthoromycetes; order Entomophthorales; family Entomophthoraceae; genus Entomophthora; species Entomophthora muscae. The sequence continues at coordinate 217,193 of QTSX02004383.1, forward strand.
AGGGATGGTTATAGCGGCAGGAGCAAGTAAGGGGATGCCCTCAGTGTCTGGACAGGATGGGGGATGAGCTCACATATTGGAAGAGTGAGTCCTAAATTTTAGCCAAGATATGCCTGAAGAATATCTCGGTGCAAAAGCCTTGAGCTGTTTACCAGGTATGTGTGAGGGTTTGTTGAAGATCAGGGAGAACTCACAGCCTAGGAGAGAAAGGTCTCCATCTGGGAAATTAACAACCCCACCATACTCTCTTAAGTATCAAGTTCCTACAAGGAGATAGCAGATTTCATTCTCCAAGACAACAGCAGGAGAAGCAATATAGGTTTTTTAATCTCATGGGCAGGGAAAAATTGGCACCAATTGCCTGGGTCTGAGCCATTCCAGAAGCTCTGCAGAATGGTGTGTAATTGAGATTGGGGGCAAGCTTAAGCTTCTTCATTAGCTTAGAGGAGATCACATTTACGGGAGATCCATTATCCAGAATATATTTGATCTTAACCCTCTAAATGGCCACCTCTACTTGAGAGGTATCCTTTTAAGAAGAAGGCAAAGCAGCTAGCACATACTGGGAAGCTGCCAATTCCCTTTCTAATTTTTTCACCATGCATTTCAATGCAGGGACTGATTTTTGATGATTTATAGTGGCAATGATACAGAAACATTCATGTACTAGGGCTTCAGCAAGACCAGCAGCCTTTTCAGACAATTCAGCAAGAAAGGAAGGGCAATGAGCTTGAGATAGGTATGAGCAGGATACAGCTTCTTTGGCCTTGGCAGGGGTACATGGGTAACTGTAGCCTTCTCAGAGCAAAGTTTGTATGGAAAATTCTCCAGGGACAGCTGACACGGAGTGCTCACAGCTATCACTGTCATCACAGCTGAAGTTTTCAGGTTCAGAGTCACTGGAGATGCCATAAAACAAATAAAAGATGGTAGGAGCAGTTGGAAAAGAAGGGGCATCATCTGTAGAAGAATCAGGAGGAGTCTGAGAAGGTCAGTAAGCAGAGTTTCTCTGTCTCTGTGGGTTTCCCTGTTTCTTCCTTCTCCTTGGGATCTGCACCTTCCACTTGAGGGTTTTTAACCAATTGAGAATGGTGGCCAATCTGCCCACAGTCATGGCAGCATTGGTGGTTGGGCTTCCTATTATTGCCCAAAGTCATGATGTGCGGGGTAAAAGATGTAGTGACATAATTATATGCCTTATTATCCTATACCAAATTTCTAGCATGAGTCAGGTGCATATCCTGGAAAAGAGCTTTGACGCTCTTCACATTAGTAAGGAACACATTTTGAGCTTTAAAGTGCAGGTATAGTAGTTGATTCACTTTAAGGGCACTAGAGAAGGCAGCATAGGCTTTCCAGGAAGTCAACTGGCAGGTGGTGATGAGTTGTTTATTCTTGATGTAAGATTTGATCCACAAAATCAGCTATATTTCTTTTTAGATTGAAGTTGCTATACATGAACAGATCCTTTTTAAATCCAAGATGATGTCCCTCTCTAACCTTTTGATTAAAGGACTCTTTGTGTCTGCCCAGGTGATGATAGAGGGAAGCTCTTAGACTACAACATCTTGACAGATAGGATGAAAACAGGTCCATATGTTTCCTTTTTTGATTGTTAGCAGCTATTCCCATGGCTATTTCATAGATGGTAAGAAAATCTGTAATGATGGAGATTTTAGGATCATATATCCGCTTGAATATAGGCTTGTAGTTGGGGTTGATGGAAAAGGACATGTCTGGCTGCCTTTGCCGGTATTGAGGATTTCAATTATAGGGGCGAACTCAGCTTCACAATCAGTCACAGGGGTTCTATCCCAAAGTAGGTGGAGGCTTCTTAGAAGGTAATTAAGGAAGAGGTATCCTGAATCCAAACGTTACAAGCTGCCACAACCAAGTTGACAACATCATTCACCTTTAGTGGTTGAACAGAAACATTTTCTGCAACCCTATTAACCTTATTGACTAATGTAGTTGCCTGAGGTATTAAAGGGGATAAATTTCATCCATTGCATTAGTTAGGGTGGTCAATTCCTGACAATCTCTTCCTAGCATGTCAGTCAGCAACATCATTGATGACAGTTTCCAGATTTTCCAAGGCAAGACTACTATTGATGGGCAACAGCGCCCATGTCAACACTAAAAATGTCGACAGTGGCCATGTCAACACTATAGTAAAGTGACGACCCGGTTTTACTTAATGTTGTTTCCTGGATGTCAACACTTTTTTAATTAACAGCACACTTTACCCTGAACATTTTTAATATAAAAAATTATTTTAAAATACTTTAATATACTAAAATGACCCCAGAGAGTTCAAAAATGTAATAAAAAATTATCATAAGTAATAAGAATAAGGAGATATAATCAACTATTTTTCAGTTTACTATGTAATTTACACTCTTTATTATAAAATTATTTTTTATTCCCATAAAAATTAAAATTCCAATGAACCAAAAATAAAGATATTTTATATATAATAATAACTACAAAATATAAGAAAACTCTAATTTAAACATATTATACTTTATATAAGCATAACTGAAAATATCTCATAGCTTAAAGATAAATTAACAAAATATAAGATATTTCTTATAAAACCACATTGAAACTGTATCTGAAACTTACCATTTATACTTAAAAAGATTAGTAATATCCAAAAAAATTAAAAAATTAAAAATTTAAAAGTAAAAAATATATAGGCAAAGCAAAGCAAGGTTTATTGGGCTAATTAAAGCCACCAGCATGAGCAGTTGCGACATCTTCTAGGTACTTCTTGATCTCTGCCACCTTGTACTTCTTCTTCACTACCTTCTGCACATCCTCCTGGTAGTCTTGCTCCTTACTCTTCCTCTTCTTGTGGGCCACCCAGTTGGCCAGGTCGTGGAACTTGGAGACAGTCCAGGCCTGCTCCTCCTGCAGCTTGGAGAAGAACTTGTTAAACTTGGGGTTAGTCCCAAACTTGGTCTTCAAGTGCTTGTGCCACACCTCCAGGCTTGACTTTGTCTTCATCTCCCCCTTGAGGCAGGCGCCCTGGCAATTCCAAGGGGCAGTGGCCCCACTCTTTCCTCTCCGGGAAGTCACCTTCTTGCCCATCCATTGCTTTTCAAAGTACTCAAGGTAGCCTTCAAAGATGGCAGAGTGCTTCTTGATATAAGCATCATCCTGGAGGGCCTCAAAGCCAAGCCCAGTATGCTCTGGGTGCACAAAAGCCAAGGCAGCAAACTGGGTCAGGGCAAAGTGGCACTTACCCTTACCATCATTAAGATACTTGTTGAAAAGGTCCTTCTTGCTTTTGAGGTGTTTGACAAGGGCCTGCCAAAAATGGAAGAAGCAGCCCTGAACTTCTCCATCAAAGGTGGTCTGGAAGGCTCTGAACTGAGCCTGCTCAAAGTCCATAATGATTGCCTTTGGCCCAAGTGAGCGCGCATGAGCTAGCTGCTCAGCGGCTATGGTTGCCTCATCCTTCTCAGCGGAGGAGGGATTGGCCCTTGTGGTGTGGGCGGGAGGGGGGGCTGGTTGACGGGAAGGGAGCTCAAAGCATCCCGGACAATCTTGAAAGCTCTGGCATAGACCTCCGTCTTGGCACCAGGAAGGAGAAAGAACACAAGAGGGATGACCTGGTCATTGAACTGCCCATGCAGGACCCAAAGCTTCTTGAAGAGAGAGGGGCAAGTAGCAAATGTGCCGTCGCACAGCCAGGTGGTAGCAGTGTTGAGCTGCTCCAGGTTTTGGGTTGTGGTGTAGGCTACAATCCTATCCTCCACTTCCTGCCCATTGTCATGGAGCAGGAACATCTCACCATCCTCTGTCTTCTTGAGGGCATCAGTGAGGACCAGGTCCTTGATGTTGGTGGCACTCTTGGCCAGGGAATTGGAGGCTTGACGCCTATCACTCACAAACTTGACCAACTGATTGTGGGTTGGCACCCTCTTCAAGTTGGTAGGGGTCAGGTACTTGCAAGCAAGCACAGCCAGCTGGGTGGCAGAAAGGTCTTTGGAAGTGGGCATAATCTGCACCAGATACCACTTCAGGAGGCGGGAGATGGTAGTGTTGGGCATGATGCAGGTATGCTTGCCCTTTATGGTTTGGACCAGGTCCCAGCGCTCAGTGTTGAGCCGCACTGGGCAGGAGCAGTCCTCACAGGTGTAATGGCGGCTCTTAAAGCCCCGGTTGGCATTGTTGCATGAGAAGATGTATCCATTGGCCACCATGGCTGGCCCACCTTTAACACTCATGATGGGGAAAAACTTGGGTAGGGTGGAAGGAACCTTGAACTTGCCATCAATGTTGCAGATGTTGTGGGCCAACAGAGGGTCCCAAGAGCCAGCAGGAGCATGGCAGAAGCCAGGAAAGTAATTGGGGCGGGGCTTCAAATCATCCCCAGATGAGCTTGAAGGGGGGAGTTTGGCGGGGGTGGGGAAGCAGAAGGGGGCTTGTCGTGGTGCTCCTCATGTGCAGGAGACTTATCTTTGGGAGGGGACTTTTGGGCTGAGCACTTCTTCTTGGTTGGCTCCTTGTCAGAAGCCAAGTTGTAAAAACTGTGCTCTGTAAGAGAGCCATCAGTTTCCTCTCCCCCAGTGGAATGAGCAGGGCTCTTCTCAGGAGAGGGCTCAGGGGAGGGCTTGGGGTGGCCTTCTTTGACAATACAGGCTTTTTCTTGGTGGCTTTGGTTGGTTTAGAGGGACGCTTGGTACCCTTTGGCTGTTTGGAAGTGTTCTTGTCCTAAAATAATAAGTAAAATGGTTTAAAATAAAGCAATGAATTTAAAAAACAAACAAAACAACTTAAAAAGCATAATATACAAAAAGTAAATCTTAGATGGTTTTTCTTGGCATTTAAAAGTTAAAAATTATTTGTATAGTTTTTATTTTATTAAAGTTATAAATAACAAGAAAAAAGTTAAGAGAAATATGTGAAAGTATTATATTTGGATATAGATTTTATTTTAAAAATTAAAAAATATGAAAGAGCAAAGTCAAAAATACAACATATCAAAAAATGAGAAGTTTTTATTATATAAAACATAAAGTTTTATATGTGAGAACTGAAAAGCGTCAACATTATGAGTGACAATTAGTAAAAAAAGCTGAATTCTCACTGTCAATTACAAAAATTGTAGACATTATTTTTGACAACATTCTCACTGTTGACATTATTTTGAAAATTTACTATGAAAAAACATAGTACGCTTAATTAAATTTACGCGGGCTAGCAAAAAATTAACTGTTTCCTGTGTATTTTTGTTCACATATAAAAATTAAAAAAAACATATAAAAATAAGTAAAAAAAGTATCAAGGTTCTTTATTCTTTTATTAAAAATTATATTTGGGTAGTGAGAATATGATATTTTACCATTGCGCTTATATGAAGTTGTTAAGAAGTTGTATTCAAGTATTAAAAAGGGTAAAGTGTCAACAACGTCGCTTATGACATTATTTATATGACGTGGCATATTAATTTAAGCTTAATTGCACCACTCTAATTTGCTTAACTCCACCCTGGGGGTGATCACAAGCAAATAAACAACATTTACGGGTGTTGACATTATTTTTAATAATAAATTCTATAGTAACTTACATAGTAAGTCACGCTTAAATTATTGGATCACTGTTAGCATCCAATCCACTTAATATATTAAAGCCGTAATAAGTGCCACATAAATATATATAATATGAACATTCCAACAATCAAATGTATGCGCACTGTCTTTTTCAATATAATAATTCAATAAAAAATATTTTTAAATGTGCACTTAATTTCTTTGTTGTAGATGCTTCAGTTTTGTTATTAAAAATAAGTTCAGCTTAAAAAGTGTTGGCATTGACACTTTTACGTCGTGAAATCAAATAAAAAATAAATTAATTTTTATTAGTAAACATAAAGGAAAAATCAGGTTAAATTGAGTTTTTATTAAGCTTAATATTAAATTGTGTTGAGATGGCCACAATTTTGTTGTGTTTTCTGGGTTTGCACCCCTGAACGCTTTAAAAAAAGAATTAAGCTAGCACAACTAGCAAAAAACATAGGAGATTTAGAGTTTTGAGTCGACAGTGGCCATGTCAACATGGGCGCTGTTGCCATTGATGCAAGGCTGGTTTTCAAACCCAGGACAGTATCATCCTCCTTCTGGACCTAGGGAGTAGTCAGCAGGTTATGGGATAAGCTCTTGAAGAGAAGCAAGTTCCTCATGTAGGCTATCATTTGATATGTCAAAACTGCTACTCAAGGGTCAGATTGAGCCTCAAGGAGAGCTGAATTAGTCTGGGCAGTTTGTTAGAAGGTAGCAGCTTTGAGCTCAGTGATGGCCTCCCAGACCTTATATTCTTGAGCACAAGTGTCATCAGGAGCAAAGAAGCCAAATTTTGTCTATGTAATTTTGTAGATGACAAATGACCTTGTGGAATATCAGCCTTATACTGATAATAACTGTACCTCAAGATGTTTTTCCACTCATCTAAACAGGATCCTAACAGGAGGAAATGATATTTATAATGCCCTCTAAACTGATTGAGCTCTCTCACTAGGGTATCAAAGTCTTGAAAATACTGTAGGAGAGTCTCTTATACTTGGTCACACCAAACAGTAAGATAGTTGTCAATTTTATGGAGTCAACCCTTTAAAAAACCTGGAAGGTATATACAGAGATTTTTGATACAGGCAATTAAATATACCTGGGAAGCTAAAGAATCTAGCTTATTGTCAGAGGTGAGGGCAAACAGACTATATGTCCATTCTTGATAATCTATATTGTTTTTTATGGTTGTTGGACAAGGCAGGAGCCGCTGTTTCCAGGAGCTATTTTGTGACCCAAGGTCAGCTGATGATGAACCATATTGGGTTAGATGTAACAATTTACTGGGACATAATCATATTCATAGACTTCATTAAGCTAACCAAGAGCCAAAAGTACAGCAAAAATGAGTCAAGATCTTTGATAGAATATTGAAGACAGAGGCCAGGGATTTATTTCATGGCAGGCTTACCAGAGTAGAAAAGCAGTTGTAAAGCTTCGCATATTTGGGTGTAACTAAGCAGAAATATTAAAAGGAGCCTTAGAAGGACCCATGCAACAACACCATCATTATATGTGTACATGAATTATTGAAAACATACTCTCTAAGAGGAGGACTAAAAACCTCAGATGTACTGGGTTCTTCTGTAGCCATAGGAGAAATACCAGGGAGCATGTGTGGAAACAGAGTAACCAAGGGGCTTGTAGCCACTGTAGTGAGCCTCATTTTGTCCTGTTCAAACCTTGAGGACAATAACCCATAAATCATGGTGGGAAATCTTTATCACAAAGGATATGAGGTTTGAGCTAGCCAGAGGTCAGCCTGCAGGGTAAATTGAGGGGAATTACCTTAATTCCTGGGAAGAAGATATGTGATATTATTTCCTTTAAAAAAAGTAAAAGACACCAAAGTATGTTAAACCAACACAGATGTGGATATATATATAATTCATTTGAGAGGAATCAAATCTTATATGGTCTCTCAGAATGACAACCTGTCACTAGGAGGACAGAGGGAGAGAACATTATTGACATGGTATTGGGATCAGAATAGGTCAGATGATAGGATATTAAATGTGGGGATACCGGTAAGCCAGCATTTATGGAAATGGGGCTACAGCTGAAGTCAAAAGGGAAACCAGTTATATCTTTGAGCATATTGTCACAGCTCTCAGCCAAATAGAAATAGCCTGTATGCTTCTATTTACGGCAACCAGTATTCAAATATACACTATTGAGACAAGCAGCATATCTTGCTGTGTCACCCAGCTGGGATGCAGTTTTCTGAATTGTCATTTCACCAGATATGCACTTTATAACTACTTTGTGCTTGCTATCCAACAACTAGTGCCTACCCTTGAGGGGGTATCACAGCATTCACACTATCAGGGGCAGAACATGAGATAGAAACCTTGGTGTAAAACAAAGCATCTCTATTGCATGCAGTATCACTATCAATGGTGGAATATACAATGTGGGTGGATGCATCTTCAGTTATGATCAAGGGCTGTTAGAAAGTATCAAATACCCTGTGACATGCACTGAGAACTTTGGGGTTCAGAGTATAAGGCCTTGTGAAAAATGAATAAACAGTAAATGTGTATGAAACCTTGTCAAAACAGCAGGCTTGACCTGCCAGCAAGGTTCCAAGTAAGCGGGTTTGTGACCTGCAATCTGATTATCCAGTCACCCAAAGCCAAGTTAGGAAGGCAACTCAGATTTCCAAATACAATAACATGAACAGAAGCTGATCCTCCCCAGTGGGTAACTTTTTTGGCACTTGACTCATTACAAGGATCAAGCTACCCCCTTCAACATTCCACAGTGTGATCAACACTATTATGTTCCTACTATCCACAATTCACTATGACTATGTAATACTTATCTCTCAATAAAGAATATTATCTAGTTTTCAAATATTTCCACCTTGTAACTCTGCTAAAACAGCACAGTTACAACATTGGTAGCAGAGGTAGGTTTTCAATTCTACTTTATCCCCCAAAATTCTGCCTGTTGCCTGTCTTGCTGCGGTCAAAAAATCCTCAATAGAATCATGTCTGGCCTCCTGCTAGACTGGACCCCATACACACCTGGTACTGAAATACCTGATGGCTTTGTCCTGTACCAGAATATGGTGATCCCGCTTCCTGCCTTCAACACCCTGTCTGCACAAGGTTTTTTCCAAGCGCCTGCTGCCATCCCTTGAGCAACTGACAAAAGTGCCATACCTGCCTACATAGCGCAGAGGCTTTGAAGCGCTGCCTTAGAACCTTTTGCTGGAGCCAACAACAATAACACTGTGGCATGGATCCAGTCTGCCCAAAGTAAGCTGGCCCAAATGGAGTGCCCACAACAATTTTGGATTGAGGAAATCTCCATCTGATTGACCCACAACGCTGACACCTGGTGCAACAAGTGACACAAAGAACACACCAAGAAGAATTGGGACACCTTTAAGAAAGACTTCTTGAAAAGATTTGTGCTGAAGGACACTGCACTCATGATCATCTACCAAGTGAAAAACTTGACCCAGAATGGCACAGCAAAAGAGCTTACTTGCACTTACAAGGAACTCCAACTATGTGCCCCCTCTGATATGGCTTTTGACACTCCAGCTACTCACCTCATGTACTACAATGCGCTCAAGTCACATGTAATGAGACACGTAAACCTGGACCAAGTAACCAACTTGCAAAGTCTATATTGCAAGGCAGAGAAAGCAGAACAAACGTCCAACGCTCTTCACAAGGCACAAACAGAAAAGAGTGAGCGGCCCAAAGATTCTCACCCAGCTGGGTGTTCCAATTGATCACCCCCTGGGAACAACAACAGCAATGCAAACCATAAACCCACATGTTCAAATAGACATGGGAATGGGAACAACGACCAGTCAAACTGTACCTATTTCTGTATCACTGCCACACAAGATAACCAAGACAAGGGGAAAGCCCAGGGAGAGCACTAAGCAAGCCAAGCTCTCCCTGCACAATTCCTGACTTGCCTAATAATGAGTAACAACCCAAGGATGTAGAATAGTGCCCAATGATCCAAGTACCCTCAGAAGTTCTGGTACTTTACACCATCACCAGACATCCAAATAAACTGATGTCTTATCCTTTCTGCTTTTGCAATTACACAGGGTCAGCACTTCTGGACTTGGGCGCAGATTGAACCCTAGTCAACAGTAGCTTTTCAGATAAGTTCAAGCTAGCCACTAATTCTTTACAGATTAAAAATGTGGTTTTAGCTGATGAACATCACATTGCCGTGACACGGGAAGTTGCCCCCTTCTCTGTCATGCTAGAGAATCTACACTTCACTATCCAGGGTCCTGTCATTGACTTTCTCAAGTTTGACATTGTACTGGGAATGGACTGGTTGCAAAAGAACAATCCCCATGTAGATGGGCAACCTCTGTACTGACCATCAAACGTAAAGGCATCAATCACCAGATCTACCCGGACTCAGTAGACCAACTCCTACGCAACTACATCTTTGTACGCATCACAGAGACCCTGGACAAAAAGGAAAACCTGAAGGCAATTGACTGGGACTCCTGAAAGTACAAGATCATACACTTCAAAGATCACCAGGATACCACTACACCTCAGGATCATGAAATTGTAGCCCGTCATCCAGAAATCTTCAAAGAGGCTCTACCTGGGTTGCTGCCAGAGAAACACATCCAACACTCCATCTAACTCAAAGGAGCTGTACCTAAGGCGCAACCCATCTATTGCATTACCCCAAACAAAGACAACACCCTACATGCTTACCTCAAGGAAGCATTAGAGAAAGGACTCATCTGCCCCTCACAGTCTCCTTTTGGTGCTGCCGTATTCTTTGTAGCAAAGAAATATGGTACCCTGCGCCTAGTCACGGACTATTGAGCCCTAAACAAAGTTACTATCAAGAATTTTTACCCATTACCACTCATTGACAACCTTTTTGATGCCTTGGGTGGCGCCACAGTCTTCTCCAAGATTGACTTAACTGCAGGCTATAACCAGATCCGTATCAAGGAGGAAGATATCCCCAAAACAGCCTTCTGCACTAAATACGGTTTTTACAAGTGTGTGGTACTCAGCTTTGGAATGACAAACACTCCATCAACCTTTGTGACCTTCATGAACAAGGTGTTTGCCCCCCCACATTGGCAAGCATGCCTTATACCTGGATGATATCATTGTCTATAGCCCCTTGGTAGAACAACATCACAAGGACCTGGAGGCAGTCTTTGCCACCCTGGCGCAACATACACTGCTAGCCAAGCCTTCCAAATGCCAGTTCTTTTGCAAACAGCTGCCCTACTTGGGACACATAGTTTTGAAAGATGGAATTAAACCTGCCAGCCAGAAAATCCAGGCCATTTGCAAAATGCCACCTCCAAAGGACAAGTCAGAACTCCACACGTTCTTGGGAATGGTTGCCTATGTACAACAATTCATACCCAACTGTGGCGTCCTGACTGCACCCTTGTCCGCCATAACTGGCGCCAAATCTAAGTTTGTATGGACCCCCCTCCAATGAGACCTCTGCTTTAGACGCCTCAAAGAGAAGCTCACAACGGCTCCCATCCTGCAATACCCCAAACACAAAGGGGAATACCAAATGAAGACATATGCCTCGGATGCATCCATTGGGAGAGTACTACAAATCAAAAACAACAACAGCAACTTACTGCCTGTGGCCTATGAATCACACAAACTGACAGAAAGCAAGTGCCTTTACCCTATACATGACAAAGAGTTGTTAGCAATTGTGCACTGCCTGGTCAAATGGTGTTGTTATCTAGAACGGCAAGAGGAGTTAACAGCCTTGACAGACCACAAGCTGCTTATCTACTTTAAAGCCCAAGCAAACTTATCCCGCTGTCAAGCCTGCTGGATGGAACTTCTGGAGAGGTTCAACATGCTCATACAATATAAGCCTGGCCCAGAGCTTACCATGTCGGACAAACTCTCACACCTGTATGTCAGAGCCACAAGAGGCAAAATGGCTTAACCCAGACTGGCCTCTCCTGGTGCTCCAGACAAAGGACAAAAGCTTCCCCCTGGCATCACAAAAGAAACAATCATCAAGAACAAACACCTATTCACAGACATGTACAGGACTTTACATCAAAAAATGACCAACAGAACCACCATTCCTTACATTCCTACACATTAGCAAGTCAACACCATCCTTTGTTACCACAGAGACTTAGGACACACCAAAAGCCCCAACCTCTAAAAATTCTTTAAACACAAAGCATGGTGTCCAAACCTATACCAGGATGTTCAGGAAGTCCTAGACCAATGTGAGGTATGCAGGAAATTTGTGAAAAGTTATACCCCACCTAAATTAGTACTACCTATTTGTCCGCAACTGTCCTTCAAGGTGTGGGCCCTAGACATTGTGGGTCCTATGCCAGGGAAGCATAAAAAAGAAATACATCATTACCACAATAGACTTTGCCACAAAATGGCCAGTGACACAAGCAGTTAAGACACATACAGGCAATGATATACAGCAATTCATAGAAAGAGAAATCATCAGCAAGTTTGGAAAGCCAGAACTCCTGATAACTGACGGAGGCAAAAATTGACCTCTGAAGATACCAATGTATACCTCACCAAGAATGGGGTCCAGCACATGGTGACAACACCTTACCATCCTCAGGCCAATGGATGTGTGGAGCGGCTAAATGGTAGCCTTGTGCAAGCCTTGGCCAAACTCACCGCTGGGAGACCTGAGGACTGGTACAAACAGCTACCAACTGCATTGATCATATGCCGGACCCGCGTGAACAGATCCACCAGTAAAAGCCCCTTCGAGTTAGTTTATGGAACACAACCCAATATCATCCAGGCGCTATCAGGACCTAAGTTGGAAATTCCCAGCAAGGTTCTACCCCGCTCAGATCCCCAGGCCATACAGGCCAATAACAATCAATCAGAAAAAGAAGAAAATTGTCTAAAAAAGACCTTTGTCCCCATCCAAGACAGACATGAGGTTGGCAACAAGGTTTGGGTCATGAATACCAACAAAAGTAAATTACAGCCAGAAAAAATGGGCCCTGCCATCATCCTAAAGGTAAACAAAAACAACACTTACCTTGTGCAAAGACTTGGAAAACAAAAACAAGACAAAATCCTCCACCATGATTGCCTCAGGCCCTGCAAAGCAAAAAAAAGCAATGTGAGACCGTCCTACCCACCACCAAACAACAGCTAGTTTAGTATGGTGCCCAGGCTCCCAACAACCTCCCTGAAGACCTTCCCCCAGAGGAGGCCACCCTTTAGCTGGGGGGGTGTTGAAACAGCAGGCTTGACCTGCCAGCAAGGTTCTGAGTAAGCGGGTTTGTGACCTGCAATCTGATTATCCAGTCACCCAAAGCCAAGTTAGGAAGGTGACTCAGATTTCCAAATACAATAACATGAACAGAAGCTGATTCTCCCCAGTGGGTAACTTGTTTTGGCACTTGACTCATTACAAGGATCAAGCTACCCCCTTCAACATTCCACAGTGTGATCAACACAATCATGTTCCTGTTATTCACAATTCCCTATGACTATATAATACTTATCTCTCAATAAAGAATATTATCTAGTTTCCAAATATTTCCCCCTTGTAACTCTGCTAAAACAGAACAGTTACAACAACCTCATTGTTTCTGATAATCTTAGTGTGTGTTACTTTTGTAGCAGGCCTTGAGAGTGGCTTTTGCCTATAATTTAAACTATCATATCTGGTTTGAGACATGAGACAGTTGTGTTTTAGACTTTTCACTACTTTTCCTGACATTGCTTATGTTTCTTGACTCTCTGGAGCACCCTCTTAGACAGTGTATAAATTTTTCTCTTGCAGGGGCTGACTGGGTGTGGGATAGTCTGTTCATTAAAATATAAAAATAGATTTTATATTTTATGTTTTATTTCTATTTTTAGTTTATTTTTGACTATTTTTATCTTTTTATTCTGAATTATCATTTTTTCTATTTTAGTCATTTGAAGTACATGATATTTTACTTGGCCCTGTTTTAGACAATTTACATCATATCTTAATGTCTAAACATGGTTATCAAAATTGAATTTTTCATTGGCTCTAGTTATAGTAGAGATGTTTGATTTGGGTTGCTTTGTCCTAGCTTCTTGTTGTATATTCAAATCAGATTCCAAATCCTGCAATTGGTTTTTGAATTTAATAGTGACTTTTAATTGTGATTTGTAATTTGGTTATGAATCTGACAATCCTGCAATTTCAAAAAGCATGATAGATTTAATGAAAACCGTGGATGGATTTTGTCAGGGCCCAGAATGCCCAAGACAATCAGCTAGTCTGCCTCACCACAGTACAACAAAATACATGAAAACAATGACCTATTTCACTTTCAGAGGAAAACTCCCCTTTATGACCGCACATGGCCAGGGGGTTGCAGGCCCAAATGCCGCAAAACTCAGAGATTAACACCAAATGCAAAACTGGGTCCCCATTATATTGGAAAATGGTAAATTGTACAAGCAATTGTTTGACTAATTGATCAGGCAACTGATTCCTTGCAGGTTCTATAAATAGTTGTGGCACTTTGGCAGGCAGCAGCCAAATATATCACTATGAAGAAGCAACCAATGCACAGCCCTCCCTATGTCTAAACACACAGGTTTCTAAACAAATTGCAAATACCACTGAATATAATGCATCAGACCTCTGGTGGCACAAAATACTAAGTTATTCCCAGTAAGTATATGTAGTGAGGAAGGAAAGCCTTCCTGATTGATGACATCATCTGAATAAACGTTTTTATGCCAAGACCTCATTATTTGATTGCAGGAATTGTCTATTTTTGCACCAATATAATTATTCTGATAGCATATTTACGTGAATCAATACAACAATACTCCCACACCTTCCCTTACCCATCTGGTTCTGCTCCTACTCCTTTGGTTACGCCTGATTGTGTCCTTGACTTGGAGTTTTACCATCCCCACCACCTGAATCTCTCTTTTGGCCATTTTAGAGGCCAGATTCTACCAACTATGAAAGTGATTCCAGCCACTCCTCCCTTTCCAGATGCCCTTCCTGTACATGACTTCAGTAAGCTGGGGTTTGTCTATATTACAATGTTGGGGCTAGCCGACCAGGTTGTGCTCCACACTAAGAGTTGGCGTCCCTGGGCCACTGCAGTCAATTATCTCATCAGGATTGCCCCCATTGTGTACATTGCCTCCCAGGCCCGGCCTGCCTCTCCTGTGGGAGTCCAGCCGGACACAAGTATGTGCTGTGACAGATTTGAACACTTCAACTCTGATTCTAGTCAATTCATTTCACCCACTTGGGATATTCAGTTGCAACTTGAAACTTGCAAAGTGTCTACACGGTCCCACAATTGGTTTATTTAAATAAAATGTTGAAATAAGATTTAATTAACAAAAAAGCCAAGCTGCATTTTTGACTTGGGATTTGGTTATATGATTTGGCAGTCCTGCAGTTTGCCCAATAGGTTCTAAATCTACAGTATTGATCTATTTCAACATCTCACATTTATCATTCAAACTCTGATAGGTGATACTCCTGTGGAGATAGATCATACTGTATCAGGAATGAGTCAAATACATGGATATTATATATGTTAAATTGAGATCTAGTTTTATATGTATCCTGCTAGGGAGCAGTGTGATATTACTTGTACGTTTTTTGATAAAGTAGATGGATGGAGGTTTGGTATTTGTTATCAATTATTTCTGGCTTTTAATTGATATATAAAAAGTGTGGAAGCCAGGCAAAATGTGACAGAACTAAGAGAAACCAGTATGGCAGGGGTGAGCCAAAAATGAATGATTTTAGATCAGTAGGAACGTACATTAATGGCAGATATGGTACTGAAGGGAGTTGCAGTAGAAAATATTTCATAGATGATCCCTTTTTTATGAGACAGGGTAGTATCAGGTATATTGGTCCTGAGCACAACATTTGCATTTTAAATTTAGCAGCTTTTATGTTTGAACTAAAATGATGAGTTAGTAACAAGAAAAGATGATCTTATTATCAATTCAGATTTAACATTCTACAATTTAAAGAAAGCTTGTATGATACAAAGATTTTGCTAATGTAAATATGAGGCTGGAATGATTATTTTCATTCTTATTTGAATGGGTGGTTAACTTAAAGCTTAGATTCAAATAAATTAGTCAAAAGTATCCTTTAAGGGTAGATTATGACACTAAATTTGAAACGCTACAATGAATCTGAAAGGTAACACAGTAATAATTAGATTTAGTTAAGCTCAGGCCTCATTGAGGTAGCGTTAAACTGAGCACTGAATTCAAGCCAAACGTTTAATCTACAAGATTCCAGACAATGATCTTTCCATCTAACCCAGAACTAGACACACATGTCAGTATTCCGTCTCCTGCTGATTCATAGGGGCGTAGATCACTATAAAATTTAATTCCCAATATATAGAAAAACTTACTTGATGATGTTCTGGTGGATAGTGTTGAGGCTTGTATCTGCTTCCTCAGCTGTTCCGTGTGAATCAATAGACTTAAATTTATTAAAGGCAGAAACAACACTGCTGCTTTTCTTTTCTTTTCCAGTATCAAGGCTTTTAGTTTGGCTCCTGCAAAATGTTAGAGGGTTTATGCAAGATGTTGTATTACCATCCCTGCTCAGAGCCTTCAAAGATGACAGGAGCACAGTCATGGCCTGCAGCAACAATCTTGGATTCATTCACAAATAAAAGAGATAAGAAAGGAAGACTTGAGCAGCGCACTGTTTGTAGTGTTTGAGAGTCAGGATAAGCAATGTTGACACTTGAATCATGACCTAATCGATTAGCTCTAAGATACCAAACCCAATACCAGAAAATGCTAATGCATTCCCAGAAGGAGAAAAGGCAACGCTGTGGATCCACCCTCCGCTTGGGTTGGCATATTCAGCACATAAGGTATTAAATGGGAGCTTCTCTCCCCAACCAGATGGCGCTGGCCTTATCTTCAATTAGAACATCACAAATCAAAGTACTTACTTTGAATCAAATTTCTTTACAAATGCGGAATATACCCTAGCCTAAATCGAAGAGATTAATTATCTATAATGCCGATTGTACTCACTTTCATATCTGTAGAGCCAACCGCTAGCAAAACATTGTTGGGGTGCCAAGCAATTGAAAGAATTGTAGATTTGACTCCCTTTAGATGAGAGCAAGACCACCAGTCATTGTCTTCAGCGAAATAGCAGATAGATACAATACGAGACCCACTGGCAACTGCAAACTTATTTTCGAGGGGACTCCAACGCACATGAGTTGCAGCACGATTAATACGCAGCTGGACTAAACTTGGTTTCCATTTTCCGGTTGAACCATCGAGATCCCAAACAAACGCATTTTTATCTTGAGAGCAAGTTACTATGCGGTTGGTTTGAGGTGCCCAATCAATACTTGTGACCAAAAGATCATGCTAAAGGCTAATTTGAGATTGCTTTTTAAACAGAGTTACTTCAGATAAGGTATCCAATAGTCTCCAAGTAGCCCCGCTTGTTATTTCATATACATAGACAAGGTTGGGATTAGGGGAAACCGCGATTTCTGAAAGGCGTTAAAATTATAAGGTTTGATAAAAGACAATGGATGCAATTTCAAATCTTAGTACTGTAAAATATTATTCGAATGACAATAATAAGCAATATTTGGATTTGAGATCAAAGAGTATTAAAAATTATAGAAATATAAAAGTATGTAAATCCCCCAAAAAATACGCCAGGGTGTCCCAATAAACTATTCTTACGGGTGCGATCTTTGTTGAAAGCATGAGCGTAAACTGGGAAGGGGAACGTGTGATTTAGAGTAGTTGCAACCATCTGGTCCTGCTGGATTTTACTACATTAAGTTAGACATTAAAATGACATTTAATAATACATACCGATAAAATAACGTTCAATTTATTCAACCAAAAACTCAGGTTTGTCTTCAGGTTGTTCTCCTTTGAATATCCTTGATTATCGTTCACGTAGCTTGTTGCCACTACACCATCATTGATTCTGTTAAGCCACACATTGAGTTCCGCTTTCCTTGACTCATCCTTTTCGGCCTTTTACAGTTGAAAAGCTCCCAGCCTATAGAAGTTCACCCAGTAAAATGAAGTGCTTGGCTGGAGCGCAAAACCAAGTTTTAATAATTTAAAGCTCTGATTTAAAGGCCATATTTTATCATTTAAGACTATCAAAATCAAATATGAATAAATCACGCCAATTATGACGTATCACTAACATATACTCAGGGTAAAACAAAATATAAGCTGCTAATTGCAAGGATAAGGACTCTTGATCAGCATTGACTTATTTAAATTGTACTATAAAAATACAACCTGCTTTAAATAATGATATTATCAAATCTGACATACTGTACTTTTTACAGCTGCTAAGATAGATGAATCAGAGTCAGTTCAGAGCAAGCTCAAGTTTGCACTAAACATAACAACAATGATGCAAGATAGTTTAAAAAAATTAAAGAATAAACCTCATTAATACTTCCAATGTGATACACCAAAAAATCAATCTACAGTCTAAAACATAGTTGCACCCAAAGTATATAATACACAAATGGGCAACAAAATGAAGCAAACTTGCATACTAATATTCCAGATAATGAGCCTGATTTGGATGTATAGTGATTCAGGAAAAATAGCTCATTGATAATGTAAAAAAGACTGAACTGCAAACACGTAGAAGTTGCACATTATGCAATCATTATGTCACAATGTACAACTAAATGGAGAGATTATACTATTTGGAATAAAGATTGTCCCTTCGCTAACAAGATGAAGATCAGCTCTGATCCTGTACATGTCTGCTTCTATATGCAGCCCCAATCTATCACCAGGATCAACACTCCATCCCTGATTCCCATCTCCTTACTACATAATACAAATGATATTTCAGTAAAGACTATCTTTCTCTTCTACTTTAAATTCAGAACCTAATGATAGAAATGTGGGACTGTCCAATCCTTGGTCAAAATTTCAAATCAAAGTTGCAAGATGGCCTTTTTAAACCAAGTTGAATTCTTTGTATTTTTATTTGAATATTTCAAATCGCGGGAACTCATAGACACTTTGCAAAGTTCAAGTCAAACTACATGTTTCAAATGGACAAAATGAATTAACTGGAATCAGATTTGAAGCGTTCAAATCCATCAACCATTTTCATTAAGTTTACTATGTTTTTTGAAATTGCAGGATTGTCAAATCCAAGAACCAAATTTCAAATCATAAATTAATGCCACTAGTAAGCTCAAATAATAATTGCGGGAACTGGAATCCAAATTTAATGTACAATAAGCATACTAGGAAATACTAAACCAAATTGAGAAGCTCCACTATGGCTAAAATCAAAAGAAAGATTCAATCTTGATAACCATGTTTAGAGATGAAAATCAATTAAAATGTAAATTGTCTAAAATAGGATCTAGTAAAATATTATACACTTCAAATCACTAATATAGAAACTGTGATGCTATTCAAGGCTAAATCAAGAGAAAATAACTACTCACAACTAAATCAAAAATCTAAATACATACATATTTAATCTAAAATATATATTTTATTTTATTTTTATGGACAGACTATCACATTCCCAAACAGCTCCTGCACCAGCTCATGTGGCAGCCTGTTCACAAGGGCATCCCAGAACACAACTTGAGGGGAGTAATGCCAACACACAGGCCTCCCAAGGCGTCAGCACCAGCCAATCACCTCCTGCATCCCAAGCCAGAACAACCAGCTTGAATCCCAGGCAGAAGCCGCTCTCAAGGCCTGCCACCAAAGTCTCATATACCAGGGTCACCGGGAACAATGAGGTTACTTATACCTCCACTGTGTACCCAGTTGTCACCCACCCACCCCCCCCACTCTGGATCAAAGAGTTGCCACTTCCTGCCCCATGTTTTTGACACATCTTATGAGCCATTGGCCACCACTGTTGAGCCATCTGCACCTGTGATCTATTTAACCATTGACAGCGCTACCGCAAACAAGCGTGATCCCACCTTCTACACAAAGGTCACTATCCTCTGTATCAAGCCTGCTAGCCAGGATGCCGCGGTACCATCCAAGGGCTGGCATTGTTTGACAGATAGTGAGCATGAAGCTCTCCTCAATTGCTTGAACGGGGAAATTTCCATTAGAAATATTGTGTCCCAATTTGGTGGCATGTCCAGATATTGTCAAGGATCTGGATGTACAATTATTCTGGCTACCACCTACTCACATAAACATCCAGTCATTGCCTGATTTGGTGCCCTTCCAATATACAGTTTGACATACCGGAAATGGAAACCAAGCAATATCACATGACTGTCCAAGTATCCAGTGACTCAAACCCATTCTGCACATGATCAACCCCTAGGTTTGATCCAACAAATCTCTGCCACAGCTAAAGCTATATAAGTCTAAATTATTATCCAATAAAATATACTTCTCTTCTTTATAAATTCCATATTTGAAGCTTCCCCAAAAGGCACTCCTCATCACTGGTAGCAGCTACGGTTTTTTGACCACACCCATGAAAGAGAAAATGACTGACCAAAACCTGCCCACCTTTGCTCACGTACTTAACCAGGCCACATCCCAGGATACCTGGAAAACGTACTTCCGCACCCACGACATTGACTAAGATATACCTAGTGGATGCACTGTATTTGAAGGTCTGGTCATGCCCAAAGCATGCACCAAGATTATTCAATAAAGTTGCTCTCTTCAACCACAAAAAAATGCAATACCACCTATCACAGGTGAAGTGACCAACACCAAATACATTGGTATTGACAAGTTCTTTGGTAAAAACAAAGAAAACATCATCAAATGGCTAGATCACTCAGCCGCCAAACTCTGCGCCAGCTGCATTCCCCATGAGAAATGGGTCCAGGAAGCCAGCAAGCGCCTGTATGAGTCTGCAGCTAAATGGTTCGCCACCTGGGCTGGCTCACAGACTGACAACCAGCTTGACAACTGGGAGAGTTCAAAGCAGACATCACGTACAACTTACGCATCACTGAATCCCTCCAAGACATTGCAATACAGCTCAGCAATCTTCCACAGAAGACCACTATCACGGCTTACGCCAATGAATATGAGGAAATACACTGCAAAATCCAAAACCCAGAACAAGCTGAAAACATACACACCAGAGCCTCATTCATCAACAGAATGAAACCCTCTGTTGCTGCCCTCATCTGTCCAGAGGCCAACACCTCCATGCCTGCACTCATTGCAGAAGCCAAGCACGCAGAAAAACGCGCAAACATGGAATATGCTACAGGCAATGGCAAACACTCCTCAAACGGCAATGGCAGAGAAAACTCCAATGGCAACAAACTCCAAAACACCATTCATAGCAATGACAACTCCAATTGCAATAATGTAAATTGCAGCCAAAGCGCAAACTGCTCCCATCCCAAGAAAGAGGACACCACCAAAGTAAACAATGCTGAAACAGCAACCCGCTATGAATCTGACCCCACATTATCTGACCTCAAAGGTCTCAAAACAGAGGAACATGGGAAAGAGGATGGGGAACAGACTTAAGTGCCCCTGTCTCCCCCCCCAAATTAACAAGAAACTGTACCAAGGCACAAACTTTGCTGCTCACATCTCACGTGTCCCACAACCCTCCATTTTTATGAACGTAAAAATTAAAGATCACTCACAACTTCTTGCCTACCCATTCACTTAAAAATCACATACACATAAAATTTTATTTGACTCTGGTGCACAACACACCATGGTTAGCAAACCTTTTGTAACCAAGTACAAAATACCAGTTATCAAATCCAACTTCAAATATGCCAGAATGGCAGATAAATCAAAGGTTCTACTCAAAGGCAAAACAACTCCCTTCAGAATTGACCTCCAAGGCATAAAAACGTCCATCAAAGGACTTGTCATGAACAACATAAAATAAGACATTGTAGCAGGCATGGACTGGTTCACCTGAGTGAACCCCAGCGTATGTTGGAAAACAAAAACCATGACCATAAAATGCAATGGAGTCAATTTCAATATCCTCAAAGAACCCAACAACCTCATTCTAAGAGACACAGCATTTGTCCAGGTCATAAACCAAGACATCTCAGAACGTCTAACCAAAGACAGTACCCTCCACATAATGAGGTACACTGAATTCAATAATATACAAACAACCAAAATAAAATGCCCAGAACTTTGCGGGACTCCTAAACAAATACACTCATATATTTAAGGAAGAGCTCACAGAGATACCTCCTGAACAAGAGATCAAACATGTCATTGACCTGTGTAAAGCTATGCCTAAACCTGCACCTCTCTACATACTCTCTCCCATGAAGACCCAGACCCTCAAAACCCATATTGAGGACAACATAGCCAAAGGGTTCATTTGCCTGTCTGAATCCCTGTGGGGGAAGCAGTGTTCTTTTTAAAGAAAAAGTAAGGCACTCTTTGTCTAGTAACTGACTACTGAGCACTAAATGCAAGCACAGTAAAGAATAAATATCCCCTTTCACTCATAGAGGATCTGTTTTCAAGACTCTCTGGAGCCAAATTTTTCTCTAAATTTGACCTCACCTCAGGTTATAACCAAGTTGAAGTAAAAGAAAAGGACGTACCAAAAACTGTGTTCTGTACACAATTTGGATCCTTTGAATGTAGGGTAATGAACTTTGGGATGACCAATGCTCCCGCAATGTTTGTCACCATGATGAACCAAGCACTGAATAGCCTCTCAAATACATTATGCTACCTTGACAATATCATTATATTCTCAAAATCAAAAGAGGAACACCTCACACATGTCCGTGAGACACTCAATCAACTCGCAAAGCACAAACTCTATACCAAGCCTAGTAAGTGCCAATTTATGGAAAAGGAACTCCTGTTCTTGGCCACATTATCTCTGACAATGGCATCAAAGCAGATCCAGACAAAATAAAAGCCATAAATAACATGCAAAACCCCACCTCTATTAAACAAGTTAGATGCTTTCTCAGAATGGTAGCATACCTAAGGAAATAAATCAAAGACTGCGGAAAGCTCACTGCACCAATCAATGACTTAACCAAGGGTAATGCCAAAAAGAAATTCATCTGGACACCAGAATGCGACAAGAATTTCCAACTATTAAAACAAGCTTTGATTGAAGCACCAATCTTACAATACCCTAATAATAACAGATGCTACAATCTTGAGTCGGATGCCAGTTACACCGCCATTGGCGCAGTCCTACGCATCTGTCAGCCAGGGCAGCAAGACTTCCTGCCAGTATGTTACAAAAGTAGAAAACTAACCAACACTGAGCAGAGGTATCCAATACACAATAAGGAATTGCTAGCAATATACAGTAGTCTTAAAATCTATGGTAATAATCAAAAATACCTCATATTTAAACAAAATGGTTTCAGATTTAAACAAAATCCAACTATCAGGTTAAAAATACACTCTGTTAACAGGGATTTTTGGCTTTAATGTGCATAACAGGTCAACACAGCAAAGAAGTGCTCATGCCCAAAGAAAAACCATTCATAATACAATCCAAAATACATTGATTTGAAACAAAATGGTGTGAGTTGACTTTTGGTGTACATATGTTTACTATGTGAATTGGTGACAAAATACACCCAAGCGCAGTGAGTCAAAACTCAATCCAAAAACAAAACAAAATAGCAACTTAATATGTAAAAAAATCACTTAAATGTTGTGTGCAATGGATTGTAATCAAGAATGATACCAAGGTATCTAAAATAGGGCACACAATCTGAAACACAAATTTTAAAAATATTGTGTTGGGTGTTTGAATTTGGCAGTAAAATCTGGGAAAATGGGTGGGTTTTTTAAGTATTCTAAAATGGGTGTTTTAAAACCAAAAACAACTAATTAAGAAATAAAAATATATAATTGGGATATTGGGTGGGAAAAATATTAATTAAATATCCATATTCATGTCAAGTTTATACTTCTGGGAAGTATAATAAACAAAATAAAGGGGAAGATTAAGAAGATAATGATACTTTATTGAATATGAATATAGAATATTATATAGTATCATGACAAGCCACATGTTGTCCATTTACATCATGGAGATCATAGGGCTTATCTGAGTAATGTTCCTCTTGATTCACAAGGCTTAATCAAGTTGTGTTCCATTTAGTACCTGGATTGAGTGATCCCCGTCATAGATGGTTAATTAATAATGGTGCCACCAGTTTATCAACTGGGTGGTGAACCACTCAGTGAGCCGCTCAGTGATTTACTTGGGGCGCTAATTCCCCAAGAGGGAGTAATTAAAGGTGTTGCAACATTTCCCCATGGGGTGCTGGAAGGCGGAGCCTTGGGAATTTTCTTGAGAGTATCTGGTATGCAGGCTTGGTATTGATCCAGTTTGGCGTTGGGTATGGGGAGCCTTGGATTTTGTTGGGCTGCTCTTGCCTTACACAAACAGAGTCAGTCATGATGCATACATTTCAGTTCAGTTCAGTTCAAGCTCTAATTCCTTTGATGAGGTAGGTGTTATTGGGCTTAACTTCCATGACAATGCCTGGTCTGTGTAACCCTGGGTCTAGTTTGTGTTGGTTGTGATTGACAACCCAGATCTCATCTCCAACTTGGAACCTTTCTTGTTGCAATGGGATTGCTTCCTGCTGAACCCTTTGTTGTTCCATCACTTCTTGGTCCTTTCTGGCTTGTAGTACTTTTGGGTCATTACTGTCTGGTATCTTCTTTGGAAGTGGCAGCCGTGGTCCTGTGGTTGTACTGACAAGTGAGGGTTTCTGATCATAGACAAATTCATAAGGGCTTTTGCCCGTATTGCAATTGACTTGTGTTCTGCAGACCATAAGGGCAGTTGGTAGCATGTCAACCCAGGCATTTGGATTGTTGGCAGATAACTTACTGAGGGCTTCCACTAGAGAGCTGTTTAGTTGTTCTATGCATCCATTTGATTGTGGGTGATATGGGCTGGCTGTGACGTGTTTTATTTCATTTTTAGCAAGATAGATGTTGGTGTCAATAGCTTTGAGTTCAGTGCCTCCATCTATGATTAAGAGGTCATGCTTTCCAAACTTTGCTATGATCTCTTTGTCAATGAATTGTCTCACGTCGTTGCCTTTGTGCTCTTTTGTGGCTTGTGCTACGATCCATCTGGTTGCATAGTCAATGGCTGTGATGATCTACTTCTTGCCTTTGCTTTCACTGGGCATAAGTCTCACAATATCCAACGACCATACCTTGAAGGGTTGTGTGATGGATACGGGTACTACTGACTTGGGTGGAGCTTTGGTTTGGGCGTACTTCTCACAGACCTCATATTGTTCCAGTACCTCTCTGATATCATCTAGCATGTTGGGCCACCAGTAGCGTGTCTTGAGATATTCATGCAAGTTTCTGCTATGGGTGTGTCCCAAGTCTCTGTGGTATCAGAGGATTGTGTCAATCTTTTGTGTTGACGAGACGTAGGGTACAGTGTCACCATTTAGAAGTATTTGGTGAAGAGTATCCTATAAGTTTTTGAACAGGTGTTTGTTCTTGAGGACTTTCTCTTGGATGTCCATTAGTGTGCCAGGTGGGAACCCTTCCTGGAGATTCCCCATGATTAAAATAGGCCAGTTGGGGTTGCCATCAGTTCAGAGGATGTGTTTATTGTATAGCCTTGACAGGGCATCTGCAGTAAGCATCTCCTTGCCTGGCTTGTATTCAATTTTCATGGGGTATCTCTGTATGAGACTCATCTCTTTGACTTGTCTTATTGACAGGTGTTATTGTGTTTTGAAGAATATCAACAACTTGTGGTTGGTGAGTACTTTGAACGTCTGGGCTCCTTCCAGATAGCATTGCCATTTCATGAGGCAGTGTATAATGGCAACCAATTCCTTATTGTGTATGGGGTATCTTTGTTTGCCATCTGATAGCTTCCTTGATTCATATGCCACGGGGAGGAAGTCCTCTTGGGCCGTTTGGATATGGAGTACTCCTCCTATGGCATAATCAGAGGCATTGGTTTCTAGCTCATAGATACCCTCACAGTTCGGGTATTGTAGGATGAGGGCGGTGACCATGTGTTCTTTCAGCTGGTGGAAATGTTGATCTTGTAAGGGTGTCCAGATAAATTTGATTGTTTTCCCAGTGATAACTGACAAGGGAGCTGTCAGGGCGCCCCAGTCAGGGATGAACCTGTGTACATAGGATACCATTCCAAGGAAAGTGCGGAGTTCACTCTTATTCCTTGGGGCTGGCATCTCTGTTATAGCGTATATTTTGTCTGGATCTAGCTTGATACCGTCCTTGCTGATGATATGACCAAGGAATGGAAGTTCAGTTGAGAAGAACACATATTTGGACGGTTTGGCAATCAATTGGTTTTCTTCCAGGGTACAGAGGACTGCATGGATGTCTTCCCAGTGTTTTTGTAGGTTGGGACTATAAATGATGATGTTGTCCAGGTAGATGATTGCTCTTTTTCCAATGTGTTCCTTTAATACTTCAATCATGAAGGTTACAAAGGTACTGGGAGCGTTTTTCATGCCAAAATTGAGGACAACACATTCAAAGGATCTGTATTTAGTCCAAAATGCAGTCTTTGGGATGTCTTTAGGTTTCACACAAATTTGGTGATATCCTGCTGTCAAATCAGTTTTTGTGAAGATTTGGGACCCCCCCAGGGCATCAAAAAGGTCATCAATTAGGGGCAGGGGATAACTGTTCTTTATTGTGACCTTGTTGAGGGCCCTGTAGTCTGTGACCAGGCGGAGGCCTCCATCTTTCTTTGCCACAAAGAAGATAGCGGCACCAAAGGGTGATTTTGAGAGTCTGATGAGGCCTTTCTTGAGTGCTTTGTCAAGGTAAGCTTTTAGGAAGTTGTCTTCTTGTGGTGTGAGGCATTAGATTGGTTGTGCTTCAGGCACGCTACCTTTTAGGTCAATCTTGTGTTGTATACCCCAATCAGGGGGCAACCCGGGCAGTGTTCCTTGGAATACGGAGGGAAATTCATTGACTAGCTGGTTTCTAATTGGGTTCTGTTTGTGTTGAGTTTCAGTGTTTTTGAAGTGTATGACCTCATATGTACATGTGCTCCAATTGATTTTGCTGATGTCTGTTTCTTTCTCCATTTCCATGATATTTACAAATATGTGGTCCCTCATTAGGGTGTCAAGATGTGTTGGGTACACATGATGGTAGACTTCTCCTCGCTGAATGGTGAGGGTGGCACTGTCCCAGTTGATGTGAGGCTTTGTCTTTCTCATCCAATCTAATCCAAGTATGACATTGTATTTGGGGATTGGTATGATGGGGCTGCTAATTGTTGTTTGTACATCTCCAATTTGGGCTCAGAAAGGTTTTGTCTTATGGGTAACTGGGGTGCTGCGGCTGTCTGCCATGATGACTTTCTTGATGCTACTTAAAGTGGTAGGTAGCTTCATGAGGTCTGCAAAACTCTTGTTGATGAGCAATTGATTGGCTCTAGTGTCAAATAGTGCTGTGCCCTGGTATCTGCAAAAACAGAAAGGATAGATAAGGAGTTTATTTCAAGTTTGGGCGGAAAATAGTAGAGGATTGCTGGAGGGAACCTGGATCATGGTGATTGAGTCCACGTCCTGTTCTCTGTACAAGTCTTGTGAAGTGGGGGAGGACGGCTCACCTAAGCACTCCCCCGAGCTTTTCCCTCCTTGTTGGTATCTTTGGTGCTGGCCTGGTTGGCTTGTGCAGTGCAATTCCTGTTTTGAGGCTGGGTACTGTGGGCTCGGTTGTTTTGCTTATTGGGGCAAGGTTCTCTCTTAGCTGCAGGGTTCTCCTTGCGCTTGTTGATGGCGTGTAGATTGTCAGACTTCTGAGCTGTGTGTTTTCCCTCTAGGAACACATCCTCAAGGTTCTTGCAGCAGGTCATGTCAAACTGATGTCTAATGTGTGTGGGAAGGACATTGTAAAAGTCCAGACATGGCCCAGGTTCATCAAAGTTGATGGTGTTGAGTGCACGGTCACGTAGTCCTTCATATGCGGCAATGTATTATTTGATGGTTCCTGTCATTCTGAAGGTTCAAAGTTTGGTCATGATCACCACGTCTGAGTCCTTCATGGAGAACTTTTTGAGGAATGTGGCCTTGAACACTTCCCAATTTTCCTTTTGGTCTGGGTGTTGGGCTAGCCATTTGGTTACAAAACGTGAAGCGGTCCCTGTGACGCAGAGGGCAATCTTGCTGACCCAGAGTTTTTGGGGGTACTCCACTTGTTCAAACTTGCTCTCAGTGCTGTTGATCCAAAGAGAGGCATTTTCATGGCGTAGTCCTGCAAAGGCGCCAATTTCAGCGGTATGTAAGCATTAAAACACAATATTGGGTATCTCAGGTTGCGTAGGCGCTGTTGTGGTTGGCGTGATAGGGAACAGTCTGTGGGCTTTGAGAGCATTGTACTGGTCAATAGATACAAGGACTTTATTGTAGATGACAAGGCCTGGGGGAACGTCTTGTCCTACTTTGTAATCTCTCCAGCCGTTAGGGAGTGACATTGTCTGGGTTCTTTTCTTGGGAGGAATTTTTTCTTTGAGTTGGGTAGGTATGGATAACCTACCTGTGCTACCACTGTCAATTTTATACTTCTGGGAAGTATAATAAACAAAATAAAGGGAAAATTAAGAAGAGAATGATAATTTATTGAATATGAATATAGAATATTATATAGTATCATGACAAGCCACATGTTGTCCATGTACATCATGGAGATCATGGGGCTTATCTGAGTAATGTTCCTCTTGAGTCACAAGTCTTAATCAAGTTGTGTTCCATTTAGGACCTGAATTGAGTGATCCCCGTCATAATGGATAACTGATAATGGTGCCACCAGTTTATTGACTGGGTGGTGAACCATTTGGTGAGCTGCTTGGTGATTTACTCGGGGCGTTAATTCCCCAAGAGGGAGTAATCAAAGATGTTGCAACATTCAGATAAAAGCAAAAATTAAAATAGGGAGTAACTTAATAGAAATTTATTTAATATTTTATTAAATTCTCAAAATGGAAGGAACACAACAACAGAGTACCAATGCACCTGTTGTGCGCTGTGGTTGCAGTTGCCCCGCAGGTCAAAGAACAGAGTTAGCGCAACCCAAATGCCTACTCAGAAAGGAGACAGGAGAGGAGAGTTTGATAGTGACACTGCACTGACACAGCCGGTTCAAGGAGCACAAGCTGCTAGGATGCAGAGCATCAACCCTCAGGTCCCCAAGCTAACCTGGAAGCCCATCAAGGTTACCTTCATCAAGAAATTTAGAAACAAGGAGGCAGAACTTACTTTGTATGTGTTTGACATTATGTACCGGCAAGAGTTGGTCCTGTCAGCCATGCTGGAGAAGGTGAAGCCTGTACTTGACACTAGCTATGAGCCCTACGTCAGTGATGGCAACCAGGAAGAGGACAAGGAGCCTGAGTTCTACAGAACTACAGATGGGCAGTTAGTGTTAAAGAAAGTTGCTGTGTTCTACACCAAGGTACCTATGCCTTGCAAGCCTGTCACCAATCAGGACCCCATTTCAACTACTCCCGCTAAGCCCACCCAGAAGTGTATCCCTGACATCCAACGCATCATCCTGCTCAAGCTAATGTGTGAATCTGGTGATTACAAGGCAGCTGCAGCTCTTGTTGGGGTGGATCCCAAGTACGCCTCAAAGACCTTCAACAAGTTCATCAATACTGGCCAAGTCCTTGCCGCGGAGAAATCCTTGTGCGTGTCAACCATGCTCACCAAGGAGCACAAATGGGCAATCTACCAGTAGTTAACCCAAGATTGCCATCTTGAACTGGAAAATATACAGGCCATGATCAGATTTAATTTTGGGGTTGAGGCCTCAATTTCCTTTTACTACCATCTGGTCAAGAGAATGTGCTTTCCTGGAAAAAGCTCAGAGTATCCCCCTACAATTGTAATAGCCCAGCCAATATAGACATCCGTAAAAAATATGCAGAGGCATACACTGCCCTCAAAGCCAAGGGGACAGTCAAATTCTACTACATTGACAAATAAGCATTTGCCTCATCAATGTGCAATGGGTATGGATATGTCCCCAAAGGCTCAAATGACAGGGTAGCTTGGTGTGCTGCAGTCCGCGCCACAGCCTATTTGATGGTGGCTCTCCTCAGTACAAAGGGGGTTGAGTTTTATCAAATGATACTAGGCTACCACAACAGCTGTACCTTCTTGTCATTCCTCTGATTAGTCCAGGAGCACATGAGGTGCACAAGCCTGGGATTCACCAATGTAATTGTGCTGGACAACATTGGTCTCCATAAGGTGGCTGATATTCTTGAGGAATTCCCAATGATTGACACTAGCATCACGTGGGCCCCCAGCAATTGGCCACGGTAAATTTGCGCCTTCTCTTCCTCCCTGCTTATTTGCCCTTCCTAAATCTCATTGAGGAAAACTTTGGGTGGCTCAAGCAAGTTGTCAATCAAGGGACCCCAACTGGGACCAAGGACCTCTTTGGTTTTCTGCAGGCCAGGATCCACACCCTCCCAGCTGAGATTGTGGCCAAATTCTATAGCCACACTGATTTGTCTATCCCCACGTGCCTTTCCAAACAGCTAATCAATTAAAGGCTTAGTGTGTCCAACTTTTTTATATTCTCTAATTTACTATTTAAGATTTATTAATTATCATTTTATATTTAGAAGCTTCTAAGCCCATAATCACATTCAGTAGAAACATCAATGAAGATTTGTAATTTATTTATTTTATATTATTTTTTTATTGTGGTATCTGAGGTTATCCCAAACACTTGATACTGGATTACACAAATATATTTATATTACTTTTGTCAAATAAATATAAAGATCAAATAAAAAAGTTAAATGTAAAGTGTACACAATAGAATTAAATTTTATTAAAGTAAACATATTTATGCTTATATGATGACCTTCTCCAGGATTTATTTTGCAAAACTTGTTTTCTAAAATAAGAATTAAAAAAATCAATTATTTTAAAAAGCAAAATTTATAAGTGTAGCTTATATTGAGGAAGGAGATTTTTATTGAGTGCGCCTGTAGTGGGTTTGGCGGTATGTACCCACCCCGCAATGGAGGTGGCGCACAACCTCCACTGCAACACTGTGTATGGTGGATACACCCTGATTGAAGTATTCTTGGCGGCTAGTAAAAGGGAGGATAGTGGGGTGGGAATGGAGCAGCAGCTTTTCTGGAGGGGCTGCAAACCTGTAGATGCCAGCCAGGACCAGGGCGTCCTGGATGACGTGATCCACTGAGTTTTACCCAGGAGAGACCTTCTTCCTGTCCAGGGAGAGCCTGGCCTTGTTGACCCCAAGAAAACCCCTGTCTAGGTCCTCTACACTGGCGCTTATCCTAAAGAAGAAAATATAACCAAGATAAACCACCAAGTGAAGCCTTTGTTCAGCAAAGGCTTCTATAAACTTGCACAATTTGTTGTATGTAGCGCTAATCTTCTTCTTGTACTTGGTTTTGGCAAAGGTCAGCTCCATAGCTGCTGGGACCCCGTCTCGTTGGCGCTCCAGG
The DNA here is from genome assembly GCA_014839935.2 of Entomophthora muscae. Classification (NCBI taxonomy): domain Eukaryota; kingdom Fungi; phylum Entomophthoromycota; class Entomophthoromycetes; order Entomophthorales; family Entomophthoraceae; genus Entomophthora; species Entomophthora muscae. Next base: position 248,227 of record QTSX02004383.1, read on the forward strand.
CCAGCCCAAAGTCTGCCAGGAGGATTTTTGTCTTCTTTACGGCTGTCGCGTCTGCAACAGCCAAATTTGACACTGTGCGCCCAAAGTTCTCCAACAGGTAAGAGATGGTATGCTCCACTGGGAAGCAGAAGCAAGCAGCTGCATGAGCCTGGCCCATCTCTGGTATATTCTTGAATGGGAGCGTTGCCAGGATGTCCCAAACAAGCTCAATGGAGTTTACACATTAAAATCTACTGAGGACCACTGGGTCCAGGCAGAACAGTTAGGCATCCTTGTAGGCAGTAACTGCCCACTTGGATGCCCCCTCATTATGTGAAAGCCCAGCCAATGCCTCCCTGGACATTAGGAAGGTACTGTGAATCCTATCCTTGAGCTCCTGCAAGACAGGGGGGACAGAAATAGCTGCCTTGCTGCATGATTGGCGTAATTGGCGTAGAAGGTGGGGGGACAAAGTGGACCAGGACCCGGCAGAGTTCACCGTCACATTTATAAAAAAAAGGTAAGTATTTGGAAATTTTTATTAATTTTATTTTTTATGTACCTTTGCAGGTTTCCTCCTTGCCTGTGGCTTTGGCAGGCTTTGCCATTATCAGTGCAAGCAATTGTGCCAGCAATTCAGTGTCCTTGATTCTTGCGCACTTTGCAGGTTTGAGATGTTCATATATCTCAGGGTCATTCATTCAGATGGACGGCGCAGAGAGGGCAAAGGACTTGAATTTGAGGCCTTCCACCACGGTTTTCTGGACATTTAATATGTGTTCAATGGTAATTTTGGATGTTTACGGCATCTTGGCCATATTTGCCTTAGCAGACACTTTTTTTATTTTGTCCCCTGTAAGGATGATGGCCTTTGCTTTTGCCTTGACCTTGCGGTCAATATCTTTAATTTGGGAAATTGCCGTGTTGAGGTCTTTGAGTAGTTTTTCAAGTTCTCTCATATGATTTTTTTACTACCTTTCCATATGTTTTTATAGCTTTCACCCCGATAAAATCTGTGTTATTATGATATTTTTGCCTCTTTTTTTATCCTTGTTTATTTCCCATTTACTACAATATCCCATCTTTTACCCATTGTATATATGTTTTACACTTAACTCTATGTGTTGTTTGCTTTGTGTTGGCATTGTTTCCTTAATTGCCATATTATTTTTTGGCACTTTACATTGCCCCTTGTGAAAATATTAACAACAATTTGGTGATCATCAAAATTTGAATTGGAAAATTATAGGTTGATTGTGTTTATATAAAGTTGTTACTGATCCAAATTCAAAGCCTTAAAGATAAACTTTAAGCCAATCAGGAGCCAAGTGATAAAGTGATTGTTGTGACATAAAAGGTCATTCAATAATTCTTTGGTGCATGTGCACTAATTAATATGATTGGCTGGTTGTTTTACCATTGTGCGCCATTGCTGCTGTGGCAAGTTGTTGATGGACTAGTGCTAACCCAGCCACTGAGTTAGCACTAGTCCATCAACAACTTGCCACAGCAGCAATGGCGCACAATGACAAAACAACTAGCCAATCATATTAATTAGTGCACATGCACCAAAGAATTATTGAATGACCCTTTATGTTACAACAATCACTTTATCACTTGGCTCCTGATTGGCTTAAAGTTTATCATTAAGGTTTTGAATTTAGATCAGTAACAACTTTATCTAAATACAATTACCCTATAATTTTCTAATTCAGATTTTGATGATCACTAAATTGTATATAATATTTTCACAAGGGGCTGTGTTTGGGTACTAAAAATAACTGTGTTCTGGATCTAGATACACAGAATAGTAAATATATGATTTTATAGAAATAAACTGAACATAAAGAATAAAACCAACTATAAACAAAGAGAAAATGAACAATAAAAATTCAAAATAAAGATAACATTAATAGAAAATGTTTGGTAATAGGGGGTTTATTGGGGGCAGGGGAAAGTGATGCCTAGGAGGCAGAATAACGCGGGAAGGAAGACGTAGAGGCAGTGCTAGCCTGGGGGGTCTGGGATTGGGTGGGTGGGGCTGGAAGGTGGGGGTGGTGGTGGAGAGGGTAGGAGGATTTTGTGCAATGTCTGCCATATACTGCTTGTCATATTCCTCATCTTTCATTGCCTTAATTGGCTGGTAGGTGGCTGTGGCATGGGGTGGGAGGCGCTTATCCTTACGTGACTGGTTGCCCATATTCACATGGAAAACCATTTGCACAAACAAGTCAGCCACCATTTGACAACCAAAGAGAGAATCCTGGTCAAGGACCCCAAGATAAAGATCATTAAAAGCCTGAGGGCGGCGCTCCTGGAGTGTATCTCCAATATTAAAGAATACAACATCTGCCAGATGAACGTTGGTGTGACCAGCTGGGTACACAGAGACCTGGTGCCCGCGTTCCTGGAAGGCCTTGAGGGCGGTGGAGCTTCCCTCCATCTGATATCTCAAGAAAACCTGGTATTTGGTATTTGAGCCATCCCAGGAGTCAAGCAATCCACTGAGGATGTGGCTGTAAGAGTCCCCATCAATGAAATCTGGGTTTTTCTGATAGTAAATAAAACCCTTGGCTGAAACAGCCAGAAATGCACCAATGAAAGTCCCCTTCTTGACCTTCTTCCTTCTATTATTGGCAGCAGCTTTTCCTTGCTTGCCAAAAATTGTCAAACACAATCAATAAATTGTAGTAGGAGATGAAGATGATGACATATGTTAGACTAGTCAAGCATTTGACCAGGGTGGATTTGATGGCATAATCATACAGGTCATCCTCAGCACCATCCCATTGGTTGCCGGCAAAATTAGTAAGAATCCGTACAGAAGCCACCTTCCTGTACATCCAGAGCTGCACCATGCGCTTAGACACCCAAATGCCATGGTGAGCAAGTTGCTTCTGGACCTGGGTCAAGGGAAGCTTGGGGTCCCGCTGGAGGAGGTCAAGCATGATTGGGTATGCCTCAGTTATCTGGGACTCTTGGGCCTTCTTGGGCTTCTTGGCCGGCCTGATCCAATTCCCCCTGTTCATCATGCTGTTAAATTCCCGCATGACAGTAGCTCAGGTAAATTGCAATCGGTCAGCAATCTGGTCCCATGACAGACCCTGTAGATTCAGTGCCACAATTTCTTGGAGAATTTGGGCAGTGATAATTCTGCGTTTGGGACGCTGGGCGGGGGGAGCTGACGCCTGATTGGCTGAGGGAGGGGCAGGTTGGGCAATGGCGGGAAGTTGTTCTGAATCAAGGTTGCCATCCTGATTGGTTGGTTGATGGGCAGCTTGTGCGGGGGTGGGGGTGGGAGCAGGGGCAGCACTAGACGCAAAGTGACTCTCAAACAAGTCAAAGCAATATGGGTTGGTGGTCAGGTACAGGTTGGCTTCCTTGTTACCCGCCTCAAAGGCTTGGGTGTAAACAGGTGCCTCCACACCCTGAGCCTTGCCTCCATTGAAGCTGGCTTGGCTGCTGCTGGCTTGGCTGCTTGTGTCATTAAAAATGTTGCTGTTGAAAACCATGTTGAAAAAAACCTAGGATAAAATCACTAAAAGTAGAAATTTTAAAATTTACTGATTTATTTTTATTGTAATCTTGAGTCCATATTTGGAAGGTTCTCAAAACCATTCCATACAAATCTGGAGCCATGAAAATGGATAAAATGCCTCTGTTCCTAAATTGGATAGCTGTTGATTGGCTGTTATACTGTTATTTTTCTATTTTAGGCTGCTCATACTGCACATCTTGTGTGAGTTCATTTTGTTTTGTGTTTGTGTAATCTTGCTTCTATATTACTCAGATTTTGTTTCATTTGGTCCTTCTGTTGATGTCTCATATGAATCCTGATTGGATTATAATATACTCCAGAATAGCATCCATCCATTTCACTTATTGTGTCAGTTCATTTTGTTTGTGGGTTGAACTACACCACTTGATGTTTGATATAATTTTGTATAATGGGCAAGTGAAATTTTGTTTTTGGTTTGACATTTCATTTATTAACCAACAATATTTAAATTATTTGAATCCTGAATCTTGCGTGACTTGGATTTCATTTAAATCTGAAATGATTTTGTTTAAATCTGAATTCATTTTGCTTGTTGCCATAGCTTTTAAAACTACTGTATATGTGACAGAAGAAGAATTTGAGCAATTGAAGCAAACCGCTCTTGCTGTCCCTTCTCAGTCAACAAACCCTGCCTCTCCAACCCCTTCATCAAGCCACCTGCCTTCTAACCCTGACTCCCAAACCACCACCCATTCCCTTCCCACTATCTCTGATGCGGCCCCTCTCACAGGCGCAGATGAAGGCAACGTTCATTCTGCCCATTCCCTCCCCTTCCCGTCCTGTGATTAGTAAATAAATCTTTTCTTTGTGATAACATATTAAAATTGATATCTCTCTTTCAATTCATAAGTAATAATACTTTCTTTTTACATTATCAACATTTCCCATAATTAAAACAATGTTGTACATTTTACAAATAGCTTAAAATTATGAGCATACATATTTTTCATCATCATTAATAAATTAAAGACAATAAACGTAAATATTGGATTAAAATATTGCAATTAGACGTCAACTCTTGATATTTTGATATTATGTGCATAACTCAATGTATTTTGTTTATTAAAATCCACTGTAAACTAGGTCTTTTTCATTAAAATTCTAATAAATTGACTGTGTTTACAGTGGATTTTAATAAACAAAATACATTGAGTTATGCACATAATATCAAAATATCAATAGTTGACGTCTAATTGCAATATTCTAATCCAATATTTATGTTTATTGTCTTTAATTTATTAATGATGATGAAAAATATGTATGCGTTGAAGATAGTACTATAAAAACCAGTTTTTTGATGGAATTCAAACAATATGTCAACAATCTATAACTTGATCAATTAATTATAAGCACACCTGCAAAAGGTTGTTGAGATAGAAAAAAATATCAGGGAAATAGTGACAGGGAAGCTGGGTAACAAGGGCCAGCCACTAATCCAGTCAAAAGA